>JAQISU010000036.1:5047500-5355000 GCA_029339505.1 Unio delphinus
ATTATTATTGTTATTATTATTAATATTATTATTAGTATTATTATTATTAGTAGTAGTAGTATTATTAGTATTATTATTATTATTATTATTATTATTATTATTATTATTATTATTATTATTATTAAAAACTAACGCAAGTTAAATTTCACCAACTTCAATCGGTAATTACTGCACTTTGATATTCAGTTTTGGGGTAATGTTGGTCTTTTTTCATGTTTTGTGGCATGTGGTACAACGATATCACAACGTGGTGTTACTTACTTCTGCTACTCCTTCATTATCTGTTGCAGGACATCGACATTCTCTACAGTAAATTGATAGCTCTTCTCCCGGGTTCACTAATTTTTTAAATATCAGGCATCCTGTAACAACAAAGTGATGACTATGACGTTGATGATGTTATTGGCTTTTGTACATGAGATAATGCTGATAGCTGCATTGAATTATGATGGTAGCTATATTGATAATCATCTTCCTCTTAATCTTTATTGTTAGAGATGAATTAAATAGTAATACTGTTAGTATTCGAGGCGCTGTTAGTAACCTAGTACATGCACAGGCATGACACGCTGACAGAAGGAGTGGATTATTGTACAGTTACAAAGCTAAAACTATATTCAAGAAATAAACACAAAGTATTCCTGATTCCTGATGTTAATATCACGTCAACAATTTGGTAGTTATATCGCAAAGATCTATACAGCGATGTTGTTTAGATAGATGTCAAGCACTATAATATCGTGCAATTTACCTGTTTAATCGTGTACCACCGTGTCACATCATCATGACAATGGGCTAGCTAATCATAATGCTAACTTCTTAATGCTAAGAGAATAGAGACACAGATGCATACACCAAGTGTACGTCCTTATACTGAGTCAGCAGGTTTGAAGACGCGGCTACCCAAGTCGAAGGGATACACTTTAACAAATTAGCAAATGGAGAAGAAAAGAAAGGTTTAAAACTGTTAGTAAAGTGACATATTGAAATACCTCTCTTGCACGAGCATTCCCTGCCATCTTCATTGTTGCACCAATCGTTGTTGGCGTCAACACAAGCTTCACCACATTCGCATCCGCTGTACAAATGGAAATGGTAGGGTACATGTTGAATATGACGCATGTATGGAATATACATTGGCAAATTGAAACCATTTATTCATAAATTACCATTTTAAGTCGTACACTACTTAAATGCTAATCGATCTAACTAAATGTGATGGTACTGTGTGGTTGCATACAAACCACGCATCACCAACAAATGAAGCAATTCAGTCGTCATAATCGGTATTCGTGCATAGCAGACGCACATATATGATGACCAAGTAATTACGTCTTTTATTTTACACTTTCATGTACGACTCCCTTGAAATTAATGCAAAGTAGATTGGATTAGGTTTGGAAAATATCAAATATTCACCAAACAGAACGGAAAGTATTTACCATTGATTATAAGGAAGAATGCTTGGTAATACTAGAGATTTGAACAAATGCCCGGCTTAAACGGGACCAATAATATTATTTGATGGAAACGAGATTGTCCCCATCTTACGAATTCATATAAAGCTAAATGTTTATCATCACTTTGTCTATTTGAACTTGTTCGTAATGGAATATGATGTGGTGAGTGCAAACAAGGCAACAAATACCATTTACCGGCAGACTTCAGGAAAGACTACAAATAGTTATGGACATTTAAAAGGGAGGTAGTCCACAACATAGCCAATATTGAAAAACCACTAAAATAGCACTGTACTTTTCCGGACAAACCGAGAACAAGCCCTTTACGACGAGAACCATCAAAATCACTGCAGTTAAACCACAATATTTCCTTTTCTGAAAAACAGAGAGCAAATTGTTATAAACTCAATAAAACATACATTTCAAAAAAACGTTGTTCCGTTGTCTTTAACAGCACAACCTCGTACAAGAAATAAAACAGGGCAAAATGGACAACGCACATACATGCGAATAAAACTGTACTAGCCTTGATGTTTGAAGACCTAATTCGGAGATGCAAACTATCTGACCGCTGACTTACTTCAAGCTGTACAGCCTAGACTAATCCTTTATATGGATACGTGGTCACGGTAGAAGTATACCAGTCATTGCACACATGTCGTCTATGTACTTTTCACCTTATTATCGAGTTGTCACAGTTTATGGTTTTCACTGCTTCGGGGAATATTGCATGTAAATAAAACCATATTATGTCACTTTGAAATATAAACAAAATTAACCTTTCAAACTGTACCATAATCCTAAATCTGACATGTAATGACAGTACTATGTGTATTTTTCTCACTTTAAGCCTTGCTTTTCCCTGTTTATAATAAGAAGCCACAAACATAATAATAGCCCGAGAATAATGGCGCATCTCTGAATAAGGATATGACAAAGCCAAATTATGGAATCTATATGCTGCAGTATACGATGATCAGATTGATGTTCAAGTCATTTGTATTATTTGTAAGGCATTTTATTTCAAGATTAAAATGAATCAAATCTATTTTCTTATGTATCTGAATTCAGATTCCATTAGCAAGCTGTAAAAAAATGAGACTCATGTTTTAGCAACAAAGATTAAAAAAAGATAACAATAACTCAGGCAGATGATATAGATTATGAGCCGCAGAATAAATATACAGACGCCACCACAGAATAGAAGTAATAGTAAAACGCATAATGGTCGGCATCAAATAGTGTCACATAGCTAATAGATTAAAATATTAAGATACGTATATCTTTCTTTTTCATATAGGTTCATATCATCATCGGTTTACTTGGCATCGACACAACAAGTACATTACACAATGATAACGAACTGTTCATATTTGAAGACATGGAAGTAATGATAAGAATGAAGATAAACACGTTATAAGCTTTCATGAAAAGAATAAATTTCGTAACTGAAGTACAAACATACAAATACTAATATGGAAAATATATCTATATGAAAATCAAGTGTCGGACGCAACCACTTTTGCCATGTTTGGGAAACAGACAGAAACAAACCTTTCTTGTAGAAATCGATTTAAAAATGGAATGATACATTCAGGTGTGAAAACAACATATATTTTATTATCATCAACATATTATATATCGTTCCGCATAGTATAAACAATCTTTTCCAAATATCACTATAATACGTTATTCGTTCGTTACTCTTATTTGCAATTTTAGATTTCTGTGAGTTTTATTGTCAATTAAATTTGTACTTTTTTTATCGAAATTGCAATACAGGTATTCTAACATTGTAATACTCTAGATTTAATTTTGTGGAGTGCAGCTGAGGTCTTCTTCCAGAAAAAGGTATTGAATGTTTATATTCTATATGATTCATGTTAATTGCTTTAAATATTTTTACTTTATACAAAAAAAGAACGTAGGAGATGTCAAGAGACCATAGTGTGTGTATGGGCAGAACCAAACTGAGTCGATGTTGACGTCTGTACTAACGAAACTATAAAAGTCGAGGGTATTGACGTCTATACCAACGAAACAAACTACGTCGATTTTGATGTCTTTATTAACGAATCAAACTAAGTCGATGTTGACGTCTGTACTAACGAAACTATATAAGTCGATGTTGTTGACGTCTATACCAAAGAAACAAACAAAGTCGATGTTGACGTCTGTAATAACGAAGCAATCTATGTCGATGTTGTTGAAGTCTGTATTTTGCATATTTTCAGTAAACTGTTATAGTTTATTGCTTGTGTTTTGGCAGCACGGCTCATTTAAGTTATTTAAATAAACAACTAATAATTTTGTGGAAGGTTTCGAGTTTAGATTATTATGTTTATGTTCTGAAAGTGGGCCGTAAGTAATGAAAGCAGCACTCGGCCCCACGAAGCTTTGTTAAGTACAGCAAACAATCATGTGGAGAGCTAAAATATTCTAAAGAGTTAGTTTGTTTCGTGTGTGCAATTTGGCAAACGATAATATATTTTCAGAAACTCCGTCTGTATTCCATGATTCACACACATTATTAGAGATAATGTATATTCTTCATTTATGAAATACGAACAATACCCATCTGCACGGCTTGACAGATATAGAAAACGAAGTTTTGCTTTTATCCACGATATATATTATCATACTATGTATAATTTCCTAAAGTTCACGAAAAACGAGCACTCATGTGAATATATATTGTACAATATATGCATTCGTGTTACTTCAACCACATTCGTGTTACTTCCACCAATGGATTGATGTGTCAGCTAATATATACCAATAGCCCAGGAATTGTGATTCGTTTTACTCATGCTATTTACTAGTATCATAATAAGACATTTTGAAAATTCTAAAACTGCAAACTTAGATAGTATCTGAGGTGGGTAATCGCTTCTTCCAATATTTCTTTTTTCAAAACCTCGATATTAGTTCCTGTTATGATTTTTTTTAACAACTATCCAATCAAAATATTAGCTTGTGCTCGAACAAATGTATCAACTAAAATTTCGTTGCTTACCCAAACTATTGTCTCGTCACAATCTCTAATTTTATTTGTCCAACTTCAAAATTATTTAAAGCAAGTATCATGCATTGTAAACTACTACCTATTCCCAATACCAATAAATATGAAATATCTATCAAAAATGTAAGCTAATATACATGCATGCATGGGAACGTACGTACGTCCGTACATACATACATGCATGCATGCATGCATGCGTACGTACATACATACATACATACATACATACATACATACATACATACATACATACATACATACATACATACATACATACATACATACATACATACATACATACATACATACATACGTGTGGGAGTGTGGGTTTATGTGTATATTAAACAGAGAACCATATGTATGCTAGATGTTATTTCATCACGGAACAAACAATTCCATCAAGTGAATATTAGATGAGTCGATTTGGGTCGGTTTACAACTATTATGTACCGCGTAATCGATAAACATTAAATGTAACATACTACGATAGACCTTCCGAATTACGTTTTATTTACGTTCATCAAGTATGAAACATTTTTAAAAAATATCATACTTTAGAGGTGTGTGTTCTTTGTATCACGTGGATTTTAATTTGAAAACAAATCTGTTGATTTATTATTAATATAAAATGCTACTTATTTAAATTTTTGAATTTGTAATTCCAAAAACAGAACAAAACCAAGCGAAGTGAAATTCAATTTATCAGTCTAGCTTGAATTTGATGACCATAAATGTTTTTAATGCCACAATGCGTACAAATGGAAGAGAACTGAGGAAACAAATGTGTTGTTAGCACTCAATAGTTGCACCATGGCTAAATAATTAATGGTTTCCTTTAAGTTAGATATGTCTGGCTAGTGAGCAAATATAAGTCATTTAACTGACAAGGATTGTCCCATGGCGTAAATCAACATTACATTTCTCTGATCACGACGAGGAAAAGTTAAGTACTAATTTGCAATGACTTCTGCCTCCATTAGTCCGAATTCAATTTAGTGAATCCGGGCCACATCCTTGAGCACGTAACTCTTTCGAATGAATGACGAAAAACCATAACACAATTAAAGTTGCTTATTTAAATACATATTTGCTTTTGCGTTTTGACTACATAAGAAATATGTATCATCGTAACCCTTTGATTTGTGAAGTTTATATAAGAAGCTAAATGTTAACATGATAAACTGAGAAGAAGATTGATAAAAGAAGTGTGGCAGTTACGATAATAATAATAATAATAATAATAATAATAATAATAATAATAATAATAATAATAATAATAATAATAATAACAATAATAATAATAATAATAATAATAATAATAAAAATAATAACATAATAATAATAATAATAATAATAATAATAATAGTAATGAGTTACCTGCTATTATTATCATTATTATTACTACCACTACTACTACTACTGCTACTACTAATACTACTACTACTACTACTACTACTATTACTACTACTACTACTAATAATAATAATAACATTATATAACTGGTACAACTCTTGAATTAATAGTTTTAAAAGATATGGACATTACAATGAAATCAATTAAAATCACAAAATATTTGGAATATATTTTCATAGATCCAAATTATACAAACAATAATAGCAACAATATGATTACTACCACGGTGTTAAAAGTGTTCGTAATATTTTTATTTACCAAGAATACTAAATTACATCTAACGTGTACATTTGGTAATATTTTATGAATTCAGAATGAAATACTTTGCTTCTATTATGAAGTGTTTATATAACACTGGACAACAAATTTTTACAAAAGTCATGTTACTGAAATAAAATTAGTCAATTCTTATCAATTTTTATGTGATGAACACGAATATGACAGTCAAATTGCAAAATTGGCTCTAGTTTTTTTGTAATCTGCAAGAAATTAATGTTTACATAACGAAATGCATTCCAATAGTAAAAGGTCAACTGTAATAGCCTACCTATAAAAATCAAGTCATTTACTACATCTTAGGTTTCTTCGCCTGCCTCTTGTACAGCTGTTCGGGAGCATCTCTGAGGAGTGTCCAGCAGTAGTCAGCCAGCATTGTAGTGGACCATTTTCCTTGGTATCTTTGTTCCATTGTTGCGATATCTTGATGAAAACGTTCGCCGTGTTCATCACTAACAATACCACAGTTGCTAGGAAAGAAATCCAAATGGGAATGAAGGAAGTGAATCTTTAGAGACATATTGCAGCCAAGTTTCTTATACTTCATCAACATGTCTTCTACTAGTTCCTTATAGTTTTCTGCCCTAACATTTCCGAGGAAGTTTGTAGAAACTAGGCGAAAAGCATTCCGTGCTTGTTTCGCGTCACCTTCCAGCAAGTTTTTGAACCGGTCATCTTTGAAAAGCTCTCGAATCTGAGGACCCACAAAAACTCCTTCTTTAATCTTTGCTTCGCTGAGTCGAGGGAATTTTTCATGCAGGTATCGGAATGCTGGCAAAGTCCGGTCAATGGCTTTCACGAAGTTCTTCATCAAACCTAGTTTGATGTGAAGGGGTGGTAGCAAGATTTTCTGAGCCTCAACCAGAGCTGGGTGTTGGATATTCTTCTCTCCAATGGCTACATTCTGCCTGTGAGTCCATTCCTTTCTCATGTAGTGCATTTCCCTTGCTCGGCTATCCCACTCGCATAAGAAACACGTGTATTTTGTATATCCTTGCTGCAGTCCCATTAAAAGGGCAACTACCTTCAAATCGCCACAGAGGTGCCAGCTGTACTTGTTATACTCAATGGAATTCAGTACCTGCCTTAAGTTATCGTATGTCTCTTTCATGTGGACAGCATACGCTACTGGAATAGATGGAAGAATATTTCCATTGTGCAAACGCACAGCCTTGAGACTCAGTTTCGAAGAGTCCACAAATAGTCTCCATTCTTGTGGGTCATGAGTGATTTTTAAAGCATTCATGAGGCCCTCAATATCGGAACAGAATATCAGATTACTTTCCTTTCTGAAGAAAGGCTTCAATTGCTGGTGGCGCTTTCGATATGCAGTAATTATGACATCTTCTTCTAGAAGATTCTATTGTTGGAGTCTTGATCCTAGCAATTCTGCCTTGTTCTTTGATAAGTCCAAATCACGAAGCAGGTCATTTAGTTCTTCCTGTCTTATTCTGTGTGGGGTTGATGATGCACCACAATGAAAATCTGGATCACTGCACGCTGATGGACCAGGAGAAGAACAGGTCGACTCACCTTTGTCTTCGTCAGATGAATCAAGAGAATATTCTGCTGGAGGTTCTGGAATAGGAAGTCCCTCACCATGTGGAACTGGTCTCAATGCAGACGTAATGTTTGGGTAGACTATTCTCGACTTCTTTCGCTTCGTTATTCCGCCGGAAAGAGGATAAACCAAGCAGAAGTAACAGTCATTTAGGTGGTTGCTTGGCTCTCTCCACCCCATTGGGACTGCAAACGGCATTGATGACCTTTTGCAATTCAACCACTGTGAAAGCTGTGTTGTACATGTAGCACAGCATATATGCGGAGCCCAAGGCTTGTCTTGGTCACCAACCTTGCATCCGAAGTAAAGATGATATGCCTTCTTCACTTGAGAATTGATACTTTTCTTCTGGTTGGCAAATGTCACTTCCCCACAAATATAGCAAAAATTGTCCGCGGTATTAACACACTTTCGAGGCATTACTGTTCTTTATTGTACGTAAATGGATAAAATAATAAGTTTTATGTAACAGTAGCTTGAACTGTCTCGCACAACGTCTAAAATATTTTAAATGCTGAACCTATCTGATTGGGCTTTATATAGTACACTGCTTACGTCAGCTTCAGCAGCCGCCTGGCATTAGTATAATAGGCCTACACATGTATAGTACACAGCTGACGTCAACTTACTTCAGCAGCCGCATGGCATTAGTATTGCATTGCATCAGAAAATGATGCAATCAACTGTGGAGGATGTGAGCATGATGGTATTATGCAATGTTACATCATTATTCCGGATGTTGCTGCAGTCCTACTGGAGAAATTTACACAGTGAAACATAGAAAATGAGGTATATGAATATCTTCAAAACGAGAGCCAATAAAACATTTTCACGGTTATATTCGTGTTCGGCACACCAAACTACTACAGATTAGGGCCTTTTCAAGTCAGTAATGATTTCACTGTTGACCAGTGTAATCAAGACACCTTCAAATTCCTTTAGAGAATTACGCAACTGATACATTATTTCTTGAATATACATGATATAATGGCAACAATATCAACATCCGCGATACAATATGGACGATAAAGTGCTTCATGAATAGTATAATTTTCTTTTAATATAACATTAGTAGAACATTACTAGTCCGCAATCGTGTTACGTTGTTGCATTGATTCCGTTAGTATTGCAAAATAGCCACTGTCCCGGAGGTAACGCAGGTGATGGTCTGCTTATATAAAAACATTGTACTTTAACCTTTAGTCAATACCATCTTTTAATCATATCCGTTCTTTGTCAATACATTTTTTATCATTGAGATTTGATCTATAATATATATTCAATCTGCGGTGTATAATCATAATGTGTCTTACATCACAGAACTATTCAATAAATCGCAGGAAATTAAAACAGGAACTAATTTCATAATCTTTATGTTAAGCAAACAATTTCCCCATTCAACACGTTAACCTACCCAATTGATTCCATACCAATGAATTAAATTATCCATATGCAATGTTGCTGGTCTTTATTACATTTGTGATGCTGGCTGTATAACTTAATTCAGAGACTAACTTTTAACATATAAACGGATGCACGCTAACGATACCGTTTGGATGAAAGGCTTAACGTACTTAAATCATTACCTTCTAGTTGGGTAGTAAAATATGAATAGTATTATTGTCCATATCAATGGATGATATCATTATGTAGCAAAGCTATCCAGCAGTTTGTGAAACTTAAAGGCTGAGCATAAAGCCTTCATAAGTACCTCATATTTCAGAAAAACCCATATCGCAAATAGAAGTATTAATGTGTCGTCCATTATTCATCCAACTATTGAATTACATATTAAAGTTCAGGCTTTTACGAAAACTAAATAGCAAAATCATAAGGAATGTGTAAAAGAAAATGTTAGAGATTTGTTGATGCAGCCACATTTTAACATTGAGCTTATGTCTTCTTTCTTAAACAAACAATATGAACGCAATATCAAATGGTATAGGGACGCTAAATGTATCACACAGCTAGATCATGTTGGATGTCCTTATTACATATTGAACTTTAATATTGACGGGTTTGTCACATTGTTATGTACACTATATATATGATATGTTGATTAATGTGTGGATGTGTCTGTTTTGAAGTAATGGACGAGGTCACGAAAACAAAAGTTTCCCTCTTTATAATATTTGTTTTGGCATATTAATGTGTTCATGTGTCTGTTTTAGGTGATAAAGAGGTAAGGAAAACAATGCTTACCCGCTCTGCAATAGTCGTTTGGCATACTACCACCAAACCTACCAAGATGACGGCGTCCGGGGTCAGCGAGTAGTGGTTGTTGTAATAGGGACAAGGAAATCGATGTTATAATACAATAAATACAAGTTTAAATTGACGAAAGCTTGAATCGACGAACCAAAGCACTGAAATTGTAGTTAGAACGACTTGTCACAGGAAATATATTACCTGAAAATGAACGTCTGGTATGTAGGATTGCTAAGAATTTTATTCTCCACTCAAGCATATAACCAGGAAACGAAAACGGATATGCATTTTGTATTAAAACACAATTAACTAGATGTGAAAAACAGACTTAACAATGGATGGCGCAGAAATGAAAAGAAAAAGAGACCCCCCAAAAACAACCATAAACAACAAAAAACAAACAAACAATAAAGTTAGTAGATTGTATGCTGTTTTAAGGCAACCTGGTACAGCAGAACAATTAAAGTTCTTTTCCTAACGTATCCGAATAGATATCAGCTGCCAATATTAGCAGGGTCGTCATATCATGTTAGCTTATGATGTGATCAAAACCTTTGTATAAAAACTATTCGGGGACCCATCTACAACACATGCACATAAAATAAAATCATAGATAAATCTTGCTATTTTTAAGACAACGAGCTGTGTTGAATATGTGCAGTAGAGTATCACATTATGGCAGGGTAAATAATGTACACGTAACTGCCGTCAGACTAAAGTTTGTTTAAGAAAACGTAGAATCCCAAAATATGTATATCATACTTCACAGGATGTATGTCATCCCTGTCCAGGAAAACCGTCTTAAAATATACCGAAATTGTATCACTTTTGGAAGATGTTTACATTAACCATATCATGTTTAGATCAACAGTAATGTTGCTGAGTCTTATATTGTGTACATGTATCCCGTAAGATTAAGATACCCTCAGACGGATAACTATACTCCTACAATCACTTTAATTTTCGAAAAAGTCACTGACCGGATACAAATATATTTTATATTTTTCTATTTCTGATACGATATTCGTTACTTTTACTAGTAAAAATTCCATCAGCATGTGTAATTAGGACTTTCGTGAATTTTAGAATTTTACTATTAAACTGCCATCAGAATCTATAAATCGGAACATTTTCGTGAATTTTCATAGTAAACACCCCATCATAATGCGCTATTCATGCATAATACAATTATATTTTTTATGATAATAATATATAAGTTTTCGCGCTAACACGAAATACTATTTTAAATTTTGTTATGTTTATGCCAATATTTAGTAATTTCGCCATCAACATGTGTAAATCAAACGATTTTAGTGATTGCAACTACCATTTACCATTTCAAAATTTGCAAATTGGTTCATTGTCATGATTGATACTGCCATTTATTCTCAGAATTTGCAAGAGGTGAACAATATAATTACATTTGTTTTAGAAAATATTACGTACATTTATGATATGATTTTCGCGCCGTCACAAGGCATAAATGTATACCATCAGTCAAAACCGAATGATAAATAAACTCCTACTTTTTTCTTTTATCAATCGTAATTGTCGCTACTTTTAATGTCATTGATATTGTTGTTGCCGTACAAGTGTGTTAATATTCGTTTTAGTTATAATCGAACTTTTTGAACATATTAATAAAGGTACGAATTTCTTTATTTAGTCATTATCCGTTAAAGAAGCAACCACAGCTTGTTGAATTTCTATAATACATTTTAAAATATGTTTGGAGAGTATATCAACCAGCGTATTTACTTGTTTTGGAAGTATTCGCAAATAGAAAGAATGTTGTCACCACTTAGTTTATCAGCTAATTTTGCAATGTTCTCTTTATGCATTCCATCATTCATAAGCATAAAGCAACACAATGTATTTGTAGAATGTGCATTTTTCTTTTTATTCTGATCCCTTTTGTCCTCAAAACACTTGTAGGTAGTATCACACACGCATTTGCTCTTTTGGATTTCGTTTCATCATTAAACCGAAGTGGAATACCAGAAAAGGTGTGTTGCGAAGCAAAATAGATATGCCGAGAGACTCAAAGGTATGGTCATTTTCTGTGATACACCGTTCTGACTATTGCTTTTCCTCTGAATTTTGGTGTATCACCTATATTGGTGGTAACAATTGTGAGACAAATCTTACAAAGTTTACGAGAAATGGTCCTTGCTGTTTGGTATGACAACTTCAAATACAAATCGTTAAATCCAGATTGTCATTGGTATGGCAAATGAATGTAAATCCTATTATCATAGTCATAGGAAGCATTCCAGTCGAGATAAAAAGACTGGATCCAGTAGTTTTCACTAGCATAATTTGACAATGGCCTCTAATATGGTGATGCGATACAAATCGTTTGTCACGAATATAATTAAAAATGCTCTTGACTTAATTCATTATGAATCAAAATGAGCGAGCGATATATATATATATATATATATATATATATATATATATATATATATATATATATATATATATATATATATATATATTCATAATATTATTGATGATATTGTAATTCCATTTATTGATCTAAATAATTAAATCAACCAAAATTAAAGCAGAACCAAACAAATATTGATTTAACTTCTGATGGGTTGGTATCAATCTTGAATTTGACATGTAAATTATACAACTATGAAACGCTAAGGTACAATGACATATTTTCTTAATATGTGACCAACTTCAGAATTGTCCAGCTGAAACATTGATATATCGCATTCATATTGAAGTCAGCAGCTTTATCTCCATTAATAATGATCTGTATATTTACAATATAAAGATACATATGTTCTATGTCATTTTCGCTTACGAATCAAATATATTGCGTAAGTAACACAAATAATTTCATTTCGTACTAACATCAATAATAAAATATCGATTTACATTCTATATAACGAAGACAGAAAGCTATACAATCCACATTATGAGTGTATTTCACTACACTGCTGTCCAAATATAATTAGTAACGATTACACTATATTATTATCTCGAGGCATACACTAAGCGATTTAGTATACTTATAAACGTTAAATGTATTGGATGTTGACTGTCTTTTCATTTGAAGTGCCCAATTTAGAACTTATACGCCAGCAGGAACAAACCCTTCCGTACTAATCACTGCATTTTGTTTTTCTTTCCGCTAACGAATGTATTGGTATATATCACATAATACAGTAATCAGGTTAAGATATTAACTAGCATAATTTAATGTATTTAAAAGTCATCTTAATATCCAACTCCTCGATTTTTGAATAGTTTATATGATGATTAATATTCTGCGGTAGCAAATGGCACCATATTTGTTTCCTTGAATCAATTGTATTCTAATACCATCATCACCTGCATCAACATACATTTAAAAAATGAATGCCATGTAGGAGATGTATATTATATAATACTTAGACTGAACACTTGCAATCTGAAGATCAGACGTATGTTATCTTTCAGACTAATTATTCTTACTCAACATAATTAGTAGCAATTATGGAAAAGCCTCTGCAATACTTCTGACAATATCCATACGTTCCAAACATGTCATCAACTGCGTTCTCTGAGAAAAAAAAAAGTGAAATAATAAATACCCTTTACTTTAACCGTTTAACTTGACTATGTTACACAACACGTTCTAAAACAATAATACAATAATTCCAAATGTCACATAAGATTTTTACAACTAAGAAGTAAATATTTATAATTCCCAAAGATTGTTTATCTTACGTTCACTGCATTCAAATTTATTTAAAAAGCTGAAAAATTAATAGTTTGTGACATGTTTAACTAACGTTCCATGTCACATGGAGCAACAATTCGAAAGTCATTGTCCACGCGTCAACAGCTTGTACTTCACGCGGCCTCAATCAACGATGCCATAATTAACAAAATTAGATATATGATTTGGATTTTTAACGTAGATTTTACACTTTTTCAGTTACCTCGTTTCGATGTCTGAAGTGAGGCAGTAAATATAGATGTCTACCACGGTGTCATCATGACACATACAGGCAGCTTGATGTCGCACCCAGTCGCATCATCATTACACCAAACGAGCATGCAAAGCACTTACCGTTTAACATCGAGCTACAGTCATAGAATATCAGGATTATGTTTATGTTCGACAATGAGTGATTATTGTGTAATACAATGGATATAATGAAGATAATAAGATGCAACGTGACGATTTCTTTATTAATAGCATTGGTATGAACCATCAAACGCTAACATCATGTCTCAGATAAAGGAATAGTATTGTTCTGATCAGCATTATTCTCGATCGATGTAGTTAATGAATATGCTAAGAATACATCAGGGATATTATTTCCACTACGATCCATGTTTTGATCCAAAGGAAGCTTATCAATTATAGGTGTTGTGTTTAATCATATGTCTATGGGGAATACAGTATACACTTACAACAACCTTCTCTCACTTCCAACAACCTTCTCTCCAGTAGACCTTGCGGACCAATTTGAAAATTTATCCTGTGACAAAGTACAAACCATTAGCTATTCGCTTAACAGCACAATTTTAACTGGCTCGTCACCGTACAGTTATGATGCAGAACTTCAGCGACAACTATTATGAGCATTTGAACCTGTTTATATTGATTTAGTACGGGCAATCGTGATGGAAAGTGCACAAACACCTTGTGAACATGCTCCGATTCCGACATCACTGCTGCTTGAGTGCTTAGACCCTATACTTCCTCACTAACTGATGTTATTAATATCTCTCTCTCATCAGGGAAATTCCCATCATTTTTCAAAACTGCCATCGTAAAGCCTCTGCTGAAGAAACCAACACTTGACGATAACGATTTAAAGAACTACCGCCCAGTTTCTAATTTCCCATTCATAGAGACAAATCCTAGTAAAGATTGTTCTAGCCTAACTTGTATCTCATTTTAATTCAAACAGTGTTTTTAGCAATGTACAGTCTGCATATCGCCCTTGCCACAGTATGGAAACTATTCTTTGGAAAGTATTTAATGACATTCTCACTGCTTTGGATAGTGCAAAGATTACACTCCTCACTCTCCTGGATTTAGCTGCAGCATTTGACACAATGGACAGTTACATATTACATATATTCCACATGGATCTGTTCTTGAATATGTTCTCTTCATTCTATACACTCATCCGCTATAAAATGGCATAGATCATCACCAAGTGTCGCACCATTTGTGTGCTGATGACACCCATATATACAAGGCTAGCCACCCAACTAAAGTTGTTGCTACCATCCATGAAGTAGAGTGGTGCATTTCTGATGTGAAATCATATATAATATATATGCTTGAATTCAGGATACACTTTAGGATCTCAATTTCGAAATTTCCAGAAGCGAAGATGGCTTTATATTACGATGGGACTTGCCATTGCAAATAAAGAGTAGTTATGATATAATAAAATTGTTTGTAACACAGACGTTACATGAAGTAAAGTAATTGGGTCTTATGTTTTATTAAGGTCGATTAGTTTTGTCATTTCTCAATTTCTCGTGCAATCCTTAAGATCATATGTGAAGGCCATGGTATTGCTTTCATCACATTTCTTTAGAGATGATTCATTTATTTAAATTATTAACTGGAAAAAAAAACTGCGCATTGATCCTAGGTGTACTATAACTTGCTAGGGAATTAATGGGAATTAATTTAAGGTGAATTTAATAAATTAAGATTTATTTGAACCCAATATCAAATTTGACAGTTCTGACACTTTAACACATTTAGGTTTGCTACACAAATTTAATCTATTCGTTTTATTGTTTTTTTTGTTTGTTTGTTATTTCTTTTTTTGGGTGGTGGGGGGAGGGGGTATGGGGGTGGAGTTATTGAAATTGTGATATAACGGTTACCAGTATTTGGGGCTTATTTCAAGTGCTGTAGTTCGTTCAAAATGATCACATTTGAAACTAGCTCAATAGCATATTTGTTGACATTTAGAAAACAGTTTGTTTCCCGTCTAGTCTATTATACAATTTAGGACCATAGATGTGTAAATACAGGATTAAAGCAAACCGATTGTAATCACACGATTGTTATTCCAAAAGTCAAATTAGTTACTGTATTTCTTCCAAGATGTTACTTCACCGAATGCACGAACGCAATTAAGATTTAAACCGGATATAAACTGTCTAGACAATTGAACTACCCAGCATAATGATTATTATTAAGTCTGCTGTAAAAACGAATACATATTCCAGTCATGACCTCCGCCTTATCCGGATAATGAGTAAGTCATTCACGGCAATTCTTGATTAAATGTTGAACAAGTGCTGAATAATGAATACACAATAATGGGTGTTAGAAAAAAAAGAACTTGATATATAAGCAAAGATAAGTTTCGAAATAAAAGCATACAAATATCGCTTAATTGTTGATTTCAGTAGACATAGACGATCTCAATCAAAATGTCGGCAATATAAATTTTTAATTTGCAATAAATAATTGTGCATTTATCAGAAACTATTTTTTTGTTGCTTGTTTTCGGGTTTGCATTTTGTTTCTTCTTGTGCTTCTTATAAGGAGGAGAACCTAGATGTTGTTCAAATCAACACACTGTATCATCAACAATCTCCAAGTTTTTAGTATATTGCTTGAACGTCTAAATGCAAAATTCAAGAGAAACAAAATGTGTGTGTTGGGTGGGAGGGCCGTCTACCCAATCAACATTTAAGTCCGGAATAGCATCATATTGGTCTGAGTTATTAACCGTTAGGCGAGAAACGTGTCATTTTTTTCTTTTGAAAGTCACGCTTTGTTCACAATTATTTATCCAGATATATTTCATTACTTTATAAACAATGCTTTGGATTGGGGAAATATTGCAGATAGTCTCTTCCTTATTTAAACTTACTTTGTTCTCCTTCATACCTAGGATGATGTTGATGTAAAAAATGATAAATGCCAAATTGTGTTAGATAACTGACAGTTAATAATAAACTCTGACAACATTTTGGAATCCGTTTAGAATGGTCTTGTCATGAATATAATACTAAAAAAATATTCCTTGAGCATTGCTCGCAATATATACATGTAAAGGTTATTTACTGTGTATATAATACAATACCGCATCATATCAAATAACTGTTTATTTATGCAATATTTCATCATTATAACACATTACACTTTCTATATGAATATAGGATAGTCGACGTTGTGAGTAAGATTAAACGACTTACACCCGATGTTCGAGAACAGTAAACCAAGAGACATTTCTTTCATTCTGTTTTTTTCTTAGCAAACCAAGAGTCATATATGGGTTTAAACACTGATCGCAAAATCCATTATGTTTGTTGCTCAATACAATATCTAGCAAAGTCACTTCAATATTACTTCTACTTTGTTCTTAACATTGTTTATGTAAGACTAAACAATATGATTTATATCTAATGATATTAAGGTATAGACGTATGAAATGTATACAAATAATAATCACATTAGTGTGGGGCGACTAACACATTAAGTAATTTGCTGGAAATCGTTATTTGCTATCACATCTAGAGAATAACCTGTGATAATGTAGGTGTATTTTTTCGCTTAGCAGGAATGTATTTTAACATAGGGGGTAAATCTCTCCCAGAAGATTACACTGGTGTCAGTTCTATATCGTCCCATTATACCCACAATAGGCCACCAACTAATTTTAAAATTTGCTGAAAAGGTATTGAATAATCGATGAGCTAAAGTTTAAATTCTAAAGTAATTCTTTAAATTATCTTCCCAGTTCATCATTCGGTTAAATATCTGGCATCCTGTACAATCAATTTGATGATTATGACGATGATGACGATAATAATGAATGTTGTGCCTGATATAATGATGATAGTTGTGGTGGTTATGACTCTATCATTTGTTAAACATTCTACTTTTCCCCGCTAAATTTTTAGTGCTTTTACAGGAGTATTGTTTTTATTATCTTCAAGCTCGACGTTTGGGCAATTACTATGTCCATGGCTCGAAAATACTAAATTAAATTCGAATTGAAAAGGTGACAACCCCGTCTCTCAATTCAAATTGGATATCTTGTCAGCCTTATTCTAATAAAAGTACCAGAAAATGCATCCGGGTTGTGTGTCAACATGCTGAGGTTTACGACGAGTATATCGGTCCGTTGTTTTTAAAAAAAAGCTTAAAAAATACACGTGCGACATTTCAAGCACATACAAGCTGGGTTATCGTTCCTTAACAAAGATGACCAACTATAGTTAACATACAAGGGTTATAACCATTTCTTTGTTCACATGACGTACACAAAAGTGGCAGAGCAACGTGAGACAGACACACACGGTATTTAGTTATGTTTCATATGCAAAGTCATTCCGAATTGTTCTGAATGAATTCCAAACTATAGTATGGGGAATTATTAATCAAATTAAAGGAAAGTTATATCCCTGAATTATACAGATGAATGCTTATTAATAATAGACTTAATACATATTAGATACAGCAAATATTAAAACAGCAATATATTATATCCTTGCCAAATGTATCCCACTTTTGATCTTATTATTGCGTTTTACAAATTAGTATGGAAGCAATATGCATGACATGGTGATTAATGTGTGCTTGTGTTTTTAGTTAAGTATAGAAACGTCACCAAGCGGTAATGCAAACACAGCTTTGCTACTCTCATAACACTAGAAGTGGGATAAAAAAACAAACCAACTATCCTACGATAACAAATTTGTCTACGGTCAGCGGGATATTAGAGGCATAATAGGGCAAAACAAATTAAAGTTAAGATACATAACAGTTGTCGAATGACAAAAGGTAGCAATAAAGGGAAGCTTGAGACAAAAGAAATATAAACAAATCAAACAAGTTGTTTTCTTCGCCCTATATTTACTTACGTTCAATTTAATAATGATTATCGTTCGATTTGATCTTTGTCAGATCATCATATTTGTGGTATTCACTGACATGGATTTATCGTATCGTAGAATTCGCAACGACGCCATTTGGTCTCGACAGCGGAACATTAACAATGTAATGCCCGTTGTAGTAATGCATGGTTACTAAATATTAATCATCGTTATAATGTTACAGAACTTGTGTTAAACTACTTTTGTCCGTTTCTCAGAAACACAAATAAATCACAAGAATGCAAATTGATGTAAATGTTCTTGATTAAATTAAGATAATAATAATAATAATAATATTAATAATAATAATAATAATAATAATAATAATAAAATCAACAAAAACTGTAGAGGTATGCATGTGTGCACATAAATTCATTTATTTACTCCTTCAACGTACTCACAACATATCTATCCATTATCAACAAATTAGCATGTATGTCATGAAAATTTTAATTGTGTTCAATTGTTCTAGTTCATTCGGATATATAATTTATCGTACATTTTTACATGCTGAGTGGCATTCATATCAAAACACTTTGTCTATAATATAGGTCAGTTATCTTTATCATGATATCGCAGATGAAACAAGGCTTACACTATGTCAAATTGAGTGCATATGTTCTCCATTAACATTTTTGTAATCGACATGTTAGGTTGCTTTATACTTTTAAACAAATGTTCTAAACAACATTTAAATTGAACAAGCAAGCTGTATACACATCATAATTTGCATATGAATTCGAGATGAATCTGTATGGCATATATCACACCAGCTGTAGTAAAATGACCCTATTAGCCTATGCTAATATGATGTATGTTAATACATGAGGAAATATTTTAGCATGAAGTCAATTCTTCTAAAGCGTCAATGTGACAAAATAGCATATGTTTTAAGCAAATAAGATTGAACGTAAATATCGCAGTTGTATGCATGTTAATAATATATCAATCTAAGTCACTTTGGATATAAATCACTTTTAAAATTTTGTTCTTTTTCGTGACAAACATTGTTTCAATTGTATCATTGTGCGGGTTATATAATATACGCAGTTGTGAAGTCAGATGGAAGTCCCATGTAGAACACCAAACTAAAGATGGGCATATACCCTGTATAGTAAAGAATATTCATCTCTATGAATGGTGTAGGTATCATTGTAAATAAAGTAATCAAGGGATCTGTACTTGACCGGCGAAGGTATCTAGCAGAATAGATTATGTTCGTCTCGAAAGATATCCCTATAAAAAAACAATTACCCTTGCATATATTCCAACTACCAATCACAATGATGACGAAATAGAAGCGTCGGATGGTGACAGACACTTCTTTATTTGTGATGTGGTCAAAATAAGAGATGCCAAGGATTGTTATGTAGGCTGTCATTACAAGTACATGGATTCTTTGTTGTAATTCTGCTGTATGGGTCCCGGTCTCAGATGAGCACAAACAAAATTGAGACAACTAGTGCTCTCAATAGTCTGAATATAATTTTGAGACATATATTCATGTGTCTTCAGATGGGTCCTAGCCTTGAACATCTGCCGTTCGTTGTGCCTATCGTGACAAAATTGATGACGTTTCTCACTCTGGTTATCATATCTGGCTCAGTGTTTTCAGTTTCGGTTCTCTGACTGTAATCTAGGCCAATATTTGTTAGCCAATATTTGTCATCATCGTTGTCTTCTCAGCGCTTATCTCCATGTCTAAACTGGAAGATGTTTCATATAGATTCTTCCCTAAGGTAGCACATTCGTCTTCACTGCACGCCAACACATTAATGTCGTTTGCGAATCGGATGTTGGTAATTTACGCCGTCGAATGCTGACTGTCCAACAGTGGTTTTCCAGTCTTTCGCTCATGGTTCTCTCTAAGTAAGTGTTGAAAAGCATGAGTGGCAATAGGCAACATGACGTGCTCTGACCTTTGTCTGTAACAAGTGCCTCACAAAACCTTGAACAATTACTGCAATGTTAGTCTTGTTGTACAGCTGCTTCATGGATTTGATGAAAGTTTGAACCATGTTGTTCTTTCTCACTATGGACTATAATGCTTCATGCCACACTCGCTTGTCAAATGCCGCTTTGAAATATATGAACAAATGATTATAATTATTTTTGATGTTACGAGTATTTTTGACGCAGAAAACTGAAAAGCAATATTTTTTATGTTATACTTCTTCCACTTCGGAACAGTTTATGTTCTTCAGCAATTATAGTTTCTGCTTGTAGTTCCAATCTTTTAAGATGATATAAGGCATCACCTTAATATCGTGGCGTTTTGGTGGATTGTTATAATCAGCTATCGCGTCCACTGAGTTGGGCAATGTCTACCAGCTTGTGTTGCTGATTTTTGTTAGTAGCTTTAAAACGGTTTCATCACCCCGATAATTGATACATTCAGCTAGAATTTTGTCTACTCGAGCTGTCTTGCCATTTTTCAGTGCTCTTGTTGCTGACTAAACCTCGTTTTTACAAATTGGAAAATCAGCATCATTTGTGGAGTTTAAAACGTCAAACATCCCTTAGTTTCATGTCACCTCTACGGTTTTATAGTTCTCTTCAATACTTACCTCATCTTTCAGCAATATAAATCGCTTTTGTTAGGCATATCCAATGTTCGTCTTGAATCATATTTAATCTTGGATGCTTATGTTTGTTGAGGTCTTTCACTTTTCAGAATGCTTGTGTGCTGTTATTCTTTATAAGACTGGTCTCTGTTTCTTTTCACGTTTGTTCAATCAAATTTTTGTTTCTCTAATATTCTTGTGCTTTTTGTTGGTACTCCATTGCCCCAGTAGTACGTCTTGGATTTTTTAAGGTCTCGGGAAATTTCACTAACTCAGAATATCATTTGTAAACCAGCGATTGTATTTGGGCAATGGAGGTCAATGATCTTGTTGGCAGCTGTTGTCACGACTGTCATAAATTGTGTGTCATCATTTTAATTTCAGCAAGCCTGAAAAGGAGTGGAGCAAATCACTTTTATCCAATTGTTTATTGGAATGAGTTGCAGTAGTCAAATTCCTTCAGATGCTGTTCAACACAGTGACTCGACGACCACACCTGGTCGACAGACTGATGATAATGATGATTATGATGATGTCGATGATGATGATGATGATCATACTAGTGACCAACTGACTTAAACAGTGATTTTCATAGTCACAGAAGCTATACGAGATGGTAATCTTCCAACCCTACGGTAGAATAACAGGAGCAACGTGGATTACATCGAAGAGACGCGGAAATAAAAAGTTGGACATTAGCAAGATAATGCCCGTTTTAACAAAGTTTGAGTATAAAGTTTTTGTTTGATGCCAATTAAGACTTAACTAGTAGGATAATATATACATCTTATTATTTAATATGATATGAATATTTTGTTCATACAACACGATTCTCTTGTTTGTTCCGTCGGGTAATTTCTTTTTTGTTTCATTGTATGCTATTGTAATGACACATTATTTGCTGGACATGACCTTGTCCGTTACACTTTCATTTCTGCTTGACCTGAATTAACGGTTTATTTATGTGTCTGTAAAGATAAAAATACATAGCTAAATTATTATCTTTATGTTACGGAATAAAGGCACAATAGCACAGAGTGTCTGTAATTTTGTGAATGTCACAGATGATGTAACTAATGAATGTGTCGACTTATAAGCTGAAACAATTCACAAAAACCTAGAGTTTCTAAAGATTCAATTAATTAATTGATAAATAAATGAGAGAAAAATAATTTTTGTGGGGACCCGCTTTTAGTGAAACTTGTATTTCACGAAATGTTTCGGAAGCCGCACGTGACCATAACAACCTTACGTAATATTCGTCCAGTGGGCGGGTTATAAGTAACGTGATTCTAATTAAATACCTCCTATAAACAAAAATGGCGAACACGCGAGGCAGTCTAACACGTAAATGTCGCCCGCGATTGTTGCTTTCTGAGAAAAAACGTCAAAAAACTGTCAGAGAGACCGAACGGGACTTATCATTGATTCGTCATAGGGACCAGTTTTTTCAATGATGAGCATTAATGGAAGAGTTAGGACTGGCATCAGACACTGGAATATTTTATTCGAAGCTTTTGATAGGACTGTATTTGCAATGATTTCAAATAAATAGCCTCTGGAAATATTGTGGACGCAGACAATGTTGTCAACATGTATTGGGAGCCTGACCTGGGCGTCCGCTAAATGGTTCGTCAATGAAGTAATAGGGTGCACACGAGCCTTAGGTTTCTTTTGCCTGGGTATTCCTAAAATGTGACAAGTGCATTCATTTTTCATTATTGGGCTTATTGTCTTTATACACAGATTTAGAGGATTGCGAATATTGCGTTTAACAAAATTACTTGGGTAAAGTTAGCTATATCAAGACACACAAACTATCAATTAATAGATGCATGGTTTTGATATGTATTGTGACTAAGTGATAACATTTACGTTACGTCGTTTTAACAAACTTGTTTCGTTAACTAGAAAGCGTATTGTGGATTAGCAAAATTTGAGTTCGCGTGTACTCAGTATGATCTATTTGAGATTATAAGACGCAAAATTGCGCAAAATACGTCATTTTAAATTACTTGTGTTTCCTATATTTGTTTAGACTGCTTATATATGTAACGTTGATCTCTCTGAAAAAATTGTATATACTTCTTTAATCAAGCGAATATAATGGACCTTCTTAAATGTGCTCAAATACAACTGGTAGTGATTAGTTGTGTTGTCCAATGTAAGTTTAAAAGTAAGTGTCACACAAAATATTGATTTGGTTTGCATGGTAACGTGGTGTTAATCATACAATTTTCTATTACATTAACAGGAGAATCATAGCAAAAAAAGATCTAAAATCAAAAGGAAAATTATAAAAAAGATACCGCGACATTCCAACAGCAAATGGATAAATAAATGTTGTGTGTAATTGACAAATATAAATTGTAATTCAAAGACGTGGGACTGTTTTAACACAGTGTAATTTAGTTCATTTTGTTTTCATGGTGAGTAAATGATTATTACAATCTGAAATGGGCTATGCAACGTTAACTAAGATACGAACGAACTTCGTGAACACTAGGAATACAGTACCATAACAGGAGACACTATGATATATATATCATCCTTCAATTTAGTAAATGAAACTACATCAAAGAGATAACATATCTGTCTGTAATGGTGCGCAGCGGTAAAATCAGCAGGATTATGTCAACATGCTGTATACAGCTACATTACTAAATAGGTTTAGATAACAAGTCTTTGGATCGAAACTGCGATGCAAATTCATCAGTCACAGTGCGGAAACTGTCTTCTAATCCGAAGAGGGTGATCTGTGGCATCACATTCTATATATAGGTGCGCTAGTATATGTGTGCCGTAATTAAGTTTCAAATCATGACGGAAACGATAAAGACGAGTAATTGGGGTGAACCGTCTGTGGACACAAATTGCGATGGAACAGGCGAATTTGCCAAAATAAAAAAAACTCGAAAAACAATCAAAACTATGATTACGTTGTTTCTGTCTGGTCTATTTTGCTATAAATGTGATAATTAAATTCTCAACACACCACTTTACACAGTACCAAGGTTTCTACTTCTGTATTTTGTTCACTGTACGATATTTTAATATCTTCACTGTCATAAGGGTTTCCTTCTCTTTATCTTAGATTCTCGACTTCTTTTCTTTTCATTCAGACTGTGTCGATGTTCTTTATTTAGGGATGGTACCTCTTCTTTACAAACGATACATAAATACACACATACATATATACGGATTTGACGGACCGACTGCCAGGCTAAATGGGAACAGGCAGAAAGAAATACAGAAAGAGGACACTTTATGTTTTCGGTCATGATATTTCCGTCGTGTTATTGGAAAATCCAAACTAAATACATGTAGCATTTAAACCTACTTAAAGGGACGGATGTGCGTGTAAGATAGCGATGTACATATATTTATATTCTAACTCTATTGGTTCATTTAACAATTGCTAATCTTAAGTCAAGAACATAAGAGTAAAGCTGATGTTAATGAGTGTATGATGGAAAGGAAGTTATTGAAAGAATTTTAAATAACCTACATAATTCTTTCCTCATTTATTTCCTTTGGATTTTTGTTTCTAGTACGCATTACATTATAGAAAACTGTGGACCCTTGTATTACTATTATGCGTGGGTATATAAGATATTAAAAGCCAACTTCCTTGAAGCATTTGACACAGTGTTACATAGTGAGAAATTATAACTAAATATAGCACAGTAAATCATTATATCCTAAAATGGCGTCCATGGGATTTATGGTTGCAAGTTTTCTCATAATCTTTTGGATCTGGATTCCAGGTAAGATTCCGTATTTCGCAAGCTTACATATCATACAGTATGCATGGCGTAGCTAAAACGTTGATTACGGAGATAATCTTTAAGTATTAATTTGCAGAGTTGTTAGATTACATCACATATAGATTGAAGAATCTCGGTAAAAATTTTTTCACCCGAAAATTGGAACCTTCTCCTTACATTTAGTGAAACGTCTGTGTGTCCAACGTTATAGACTGCATTACCGCCGTTCATAGCGTTTATATAAGTTATCTCGAATGCAATTATAGAAAATTCAAGCACCAAAACTTTGTTGATTCTCCTTTTTTTAAAAGCTTTATTAAGTAACCAACATATAATAAACTATTGATTAACACCAGGAAGTTCTGTAAAAGGTTTCCGAAATTGGCAGGGCGTTCATCCATGTAGTGGGGACAATAAGGCCATAATAACACGACGTATGACATGGTAATGAGTTCAGCAAGTTTTTAGCTAACAACAGTTCCCAAGGCAGTTTCAAGTAGTCGCTAGTATTGATATAGCCTGATTATGGTATGACTGGAGGACATAAACCGAATATTACAACCAGAACAAATCGCAGAAACCGATCCAAACGTTGTCCATAGATTTTCAAAGTAAATGAGAGAGAGAGACAGAGACAGCGACAGAAAGAAAGAGAGATAGAGTCGGAGAAGGAAGAGACAGATATAGAGACAGTTTGAGGTGAAAAAGAGATAAAGAGAATTAAGTGAGAGAGAGAATCATTACAAATATTTTAAATACCTTATTATAATGAAGCATTGGTCTATTTGACAACTGCATTAAAATATCAGGAAGAACTTGTCAAAATTATATAATGATCATATGGAAACGTTTGCATTTATAAAGGACTGTTCCTAATGTACCGTTATTAAGAACTGCGATATACTTCTCGATGTGTATTATAATATCAAATCAACATGCACACGCAAATGCACACGCACAGGCACACATACACACACACACACACACACATACATATATATATATATATATATATATATATATATATCGGGATATGTGCTTATGCGTTTGAATAAACTATGGCAGAATTGTTGCCATTCTTATTTATCATTCATTAGTTTCGTCTATTAGAGATGCACTGATGGTCATAGTGATCGTTTCAACATTATTAATTTTAATTGCTTTCATTTCCAAACGAGTACTGTTACTGCCATATCGCGTCGCAAATTTGATTAATTCCCCAACCTTTGCTTCTGAAACAAAATCCTCCTAACTATAGCAATTACTATTAAATAAGCATTAAATCGCTTAATAATTCGTTGTTAAAAATCAATCATATTATCAGGGAGGCAGTCTATTCTTCAATCATTTATATTAAGTCAAAATGGTATCCAAAAGCTAACTATTTAATACACTAAAAAGCACGTATACGATTTTTGGGGATGACAGCCATGTAATTACACGTTGGCAAACAATACGAGTAATCTTTGTTCTGTTTGTGTTTGTAACATCATTGCAGTTTTATGTATTCATGACCATCACTACACAACACCAGATATATATAGAAATTAAAAGATAAATGGATAACTAAACCAATAAGATACATTGCTATT
This sequence comes from Unio delphinus, assembly GCA_029339505.1. NCBI lineage: Eukaryota > Metazoa > Mollusca > Bivalvia > Unionida > Unionidae > Unio > Unio delphinus. The sequence continues at coordinate 5,074,235 of JAQISU010000036.1, forward strand.
CATGTAAGCAGCAGAGGAGGTGAACAGACCAAGTTTTCAAGCAAAAATAAGGCTTCTACGGAAACCGAAAATATCTAACAAAATGCAGAGAATGTGAACAGACCAACTTTTACAGGTGTCGATTTAGCAAACTGAGGCTTTCTCGAAAATGCTTAATATAAGCCTCCATTCATCAAAATAAAATTAAAAAAAAAAGACGCCATTTAGTTGACGTTCACCTCCTCGGCTGCTAATGCGCTAACTAAATATTTGATCAAGTCCGATACGATATCTTGTCCGAGAGTCTGCTAAATTTATCGTTATAAATCCGTATGGGGCGGTTCTAGCCATACTAAAGAAATTTTTAAATTTATTAAAATCCATATCACCGTCACACCAGTAATTAAAAATATTTTGTAATGTGTATTTTCCAGTACCGTTAAATACGCATACTAAATTGCAATTTTCTCTTATTATACTTGGAATCTGTGCGTATTTTTGAGTAACATATATCACATCTATGTTTTTATGTCTGCCTCGGGAAAATATTCTAGCAGGATTTGTTTGTCTTTCCAACATAACATCATCATATACGACTAAATTGTTAATACTTCCATCAATATCATCAATACTAGGTGCCTCTTCGATATCGGTTATAAACTCAATGATATCATCACCGTTAATTTCTCGCGCGGCATCATTAAAATCCTTTAGTACTTCATAACATCGTTGATCGTCTACACTCGGAGCAATCATGTACAATTTATTCCACTTCATCCATCTCGTTATCAAATTAAGTAGCAATTGTGTTTTGCCACTTCCAGATGGTCCGATGATAATCGCGCGAATAGAATCTGGTAACATTGCATGATGTTTAATAGGTTTTCGTTGTCGAGTAGCTGAATAATCAATTACATTCATAACTGTTATATATAAATTATGGATCTATATTGTGTGAAGTGTAGGACACGTACTGGCACAAATGACTTGACGACGATTACAACGAAAAATAATCGATCAGCGCTTTCTGGTAAATGCGTACAATGTAGTACGAAAAAATTTAGATTTACTTCCACGAAACCTTTAAAAAAAAACGAGGAGGTGATATTGCAGCCAAATTGACAAAACTCCCAGGAACACCGTGGGCAAAGTATCCAGGAGAAAAGCACCTTCCAGGATATAGCTACTGTGGACCGGGGACACGATTAGATATCAGACTTGATGATCAAAATCAGCCCCGACCCGGCGAGTATCCAATAAACGCTATTGATAAGGCGTGTCATGCTCATGATGTCGCTTATAAAAGCAGCAATCTTCAACATAGACATCTCGCAGATGTAAAATTAATTCATGCGTTAAATGCTATTCCTGATAAATCCTTCAAAGAAAAATTGGCTTCGTGGTTGGTAAAATCTGCTATGAAGGGTAAATTGATGTTAGGTGCTGGTAATTGAAAATGCTAGCATTTTAATATGGAATCTATTTATTATTCTCCGAGAGGATACTGGAGAGGTTACGCAGCAATTAATAAACTCGCTAGCGCATCAAAGGTGAAAAAAACTACAGCGGCAAACTGGTTATCTAAACAAGCAATATGGCAAATTTATCTACCAGCGCCTAAACAAATTAACTATTCGCATTTTGATGTTACAACACCTAATGAAGTTCATCAAGCTGATATACTATTTCTGCCGCATGACAACGGTTACAAATACGCGTTAACGTTAGTTGATATTGCAAGTCGATACAAAGAAGCAGAACCGTTAAAAACAAAATCATCTACTGAAGTAGCTTCTGCATTTGAGAGGATTTATCGACGAGGTCCTCTGCGCTGGCCAAATCTGTTACAAGTTGATCCTGGCAAGGAATTTCAAGGTGTTGTTACATCTACGATGAAACATCATAATGTCGCCATCAGACGAGGACACACTGCGCTACATCGCGATCAGGCAATTGTTGAACGGTTTAATAAAACCCTTGCTGAGCGATTATTCGGATATCAATACGCAAAAGAATTCATCCAGGATAAACGATCCCGTGAATGGGTCAAGAGATTACCAGCTGTGATTACCGCAATCAATAATGAGATTACTAGAACAATTAATATGAAACCTGTCAACGCTATTAAGAAGGCGTCTATCAAAATGGAAATCCAAGGAATTTCACAAAAAGATTTCAAAGAACCAATTCTTGGTAGTAATGTCATTGTAAGGTACTTATACGAACCAGGAGAGCTTGAGGGTGGTAAAAAAAGAGCTACTGATCCTATTTGGAGTGTCACTACGCATAAAATATCCGGTATAACACGATCAACTGGTAGACCTCCAATCTATAAACTGGATTCAACTGCTCCTCAGCGAGGATTTACACGCAAACAATTACAAGTGATTCCCGAGGATACTCAATTGCCACCGCGTGGTCTTAATTAGCACCCAGGGTGCTGTCACCCCGGCGTCTGTTGCACTCAAGACAAGTCAACCTCACATTGTTTCTGACATGACCGAGATTGTTATCTTTTCTATCTACGGTGAATTGGCGAGGATCTTTATCCGAATACTGCCAACGCATTATACAATTGCAACTCGCGCAGTGATTATTTTGTTGTTGCTTCAAAGTGATTATTAATTCAGTATCAATGTCAAATTCTCGTTTACTTTTTTTATCCTGTTGTTTATAGCCAGAGAGTTTTTTTCTGATTATATCACCAGTGATAAAATCACCAGTGATAATATCGTTACCAATGATTTCATCGTCAACAACAATTCTTCGAAGTTGGTTTATTCGCCGTACTCTGGATACTGCGAGATAAACTAAATTTGACCACTCAATATGATTATCTACTATCCAAAGAGTTGTATCGGATATAGTCAATCCCTGTGAAGAGTGTATTGTTGCTGCATAACCTAACGTCCATGGGGATTTATCAGCACCTAATGCATCTTTAACGACGCTGATATCAACCAGCACAATATCATTTAATACTAAATTCTGCTTTTGTTGTTGTCCAGGAATGTCAACGTCGATATTCTGCTTTCGTGTATCCTTAGGTCTATAACAGAGTGGTACTGGAAGCGTTGCAAATTTTTCTTTATGTAGCGCAAACAACTTCATCTGAAGTGCGTCTCTGACTATTTTTCTACTCGCGATTATTAAATCATTTGGCTTCCACATTTCCCAAAAATCATTCATGGGAGTTTCTGAAATTATTTCACGCGCTATTTCACATTGGATTTTATCCGGTTGTAATCTAATTAGCGCTTTGAATTCTCGTAATTGTTCATCAAGTGATCTATGGTCGGTATTAATCTCTTCATAATAATCTACAAATCCTTTTAACCATTCATGTGGAGATCCACCAACAAATGGCTGCGGTTGGCCGTGATCCCCGCACATGACGACTTTTGTATTTTTCAATAACAACCATTCAAGAAATATCTGTAATACTGTTAACGATACCGTGCATATTTCATCCCAGATTATTACATCAGGAATGAATTTATCGCCCATTCGATCAGGAGTCCATGTATCGCCTTTCCATCGAAAGAAGCTGTGATAAGTACAGGCTTTTACCCCCCGCGCTATCATCTCTCTGGCGAGTCTGTGAGTTGGTGTTAACACAATCATGTTAGAAACACTTGTGTTTCTATTACGAAATAATTCGATTGCACGAGTTGTCTTTCCTGATCCACCACAGCCGTTTAAATAAACTGTCTTGTATCTACAAATCGGATCGGATACGGGCGGTGCAGTAGAAAATTCTGATTTAATCTCTGAGATATTATGGTTACTTTTCAAGTATTTATCATCCATAGCAACGTCTGCGGATTTACAATATTCATGTAGTGTTTCTTTTTTAAACCTCCAATTTCCCCACGCTTCCTTAGGATCTGTGAATTTAGCTACATCTGATTTGTATTTTTCATGGATATACATCGAATCAGTAGCTACTCTAACCGCGGTATTAGGAAATCTATTTATCATCGAGAATAGATTAATACAAGAATAGGCTAGCATAGAACTTCTCAAATGTGTGTACTGACAACTTTTTCCATCACAGTAGGTAACAACCGTACCTAGTTTCTTACCATTTCGAAGGACATCATCTACCCAAACATTATTAGTTCCGCTCGCAGATTTGTAAGCTTCCTCATCTAATTCCCCTGATAGAAAAGCGTTCTTACGGGTTACAAATTTCCCTTTTTTTATTAAATCAGATATTATGAAATTGTATTCTTCATCGTCTATGATTAATCTCGAAGAATATTTTGCATTATCAAATCTTCCACCTTGAGTGAATTTACCGATTATTTTTCGTCCGAGATCTTTAGCCTCTCTATTACTACCTTCGAATAATTTCTTAGACCAATCCATAAGTGTTTCACAATCTCCCAATTGTTTTCGTTGTTCGTTAATTATTTTTTCGAGATCGGGTTTTGGTAACCAAACATCTTTCTGAGCGTTATAACAAATAATCGCTTCACTGACAATTAATGATATTAGCATACCACAATCGATCATATACCGCAATAGCACAATTGGCATCCACGCTTTTTCATACATATGTCTACCAAGCCAAAGATAACTACACGGATGTAACCCTGTAGCTAATTCGAATGATATCACACGAGCGAACCCGGTTAAATCAAAATCAGGCAATGGACCATTAATCGCAACACGAGTCATTTCATGTGTGGGATGTCCAAATCGTTTGAAGTACTCAGAGCATTCTCCATATCCGAGAAAACTTCCAGGATAACACGCGGATATATCAATTGAAATCATACCATCACGTGAGTATTTCGTATTCCACAATCCTCCATGACCAAATTCGACGCAACTCAACTTCACGTCCTCCAGAAAATCACTTCGTGTTGGACGCCATGAATTCTTTTCTCGTGCGAAGTGAGCTACCACTGATGGAATTGTGAAGCTATCCGTCAGTAGTTTTTCTGTAGAAATGCTAGTGTTTCCCTCTGAAAATTCTTTAGAATTTTCTAAATACTCATTAGCGATTTTTCTCATTCTAGTATCTAATTCTTCAGTTCGATATAATTCACCATTTGGTTTTACAAACTGATCAAATCCTATTTCCGGATCCTCATTACTCCTGAGTAACCATACTGACACAGGGTCGTCTTTGGTTAACGCGTGAATAGCATCAAATAATTTCTCTTCATAGAAATCATCCCTAGAAAATTCTTTAGGGATATATCGAACAGTTCTTTCTCGTGGAAATATATTTACCGCGGGTGTCCACGCGTGTTTGTTATGATCAATAATTTCAATTGGAGCTCCTCGCGATTGATATTTCGGTTCGTATAATACTTCTCCGGTTATTGTCGCTACCGATATTGGAAATTTTAATAATGCTTCTAATTTAGCTATATCAGAAATCGTTGCCCCGCGCTGTTTCACTGTCAATTCCCATTCGGTTATTTTTTTTCTTCGTAGATCAGTTAATTTGTTTCCCCGGGATGCATTTTTGAAGTGTTCTATTAACCGTGTTGCTACACAATTAAGTGGCAAAGCCACTGATGATGAAAACATTGGAGCTAGTTTTGCAATACTTGGATTATTATTTATTGGATATAACCCATACACAACTGCTGTTACAGGGTAAGATTTCTCATAGTATGGTTTGTCAATTCCAGTTAGAATTCCTGGTTTGGAATCTCTACTCACAATAACAGTTTTTTATCCTTAAGGATTGGGTCAAATTTATCTCTGATAATCCATTCACCTTCCTCTTCGATAATGAATTTTATTCTAAAAAAATACTTCAGTAGAGATTTCCCGCCAAGGTGTGAAAGTATCTCAGCTGCTCTTATATCATTCATAGTAGCATCAATTACAGGTACATTGACATCTTCATCAATAATTCGAAATGTCGACCACGTATGAGATGCTCCATCACGCTTAAACTCATTAAAACAGTCGCTGATTTTACTCAATAGTGGTTTATCATCTACTAGACTTTTAGGTATATCAGAGATTCTATCGAGATTAAATCTAGCATTTTTCCAAGGCTTAATTTTCGATAATCTCTTGAATCCTTTCATATTAATAATTAAAACAAGTATTTAAATAGAAAATTTTTATATAATGAATCATTGCAAATGGCTTATGATTGGATCAAAGACTCCGTGTAACAAATCATGTAGAAATGAATTCTGTGGGTATCATATGCAGAGTGTGAGAAACGGTTCGGAGGGACCTCTACCATGCTTGCATTGTGGGGTAGGTGTAAGAGGCAAGTCGCAGTTATGTATTAATTGCGGGGGTAAGCGTTATAGAGAGTTAAAACGTTATTATGACAAGCGAAGAATCAAAAATCCTGACGACGTCAATGACAAAATCATAAAAACTGCTCAAGATTACTTAGGCAGATTTTCCAATGTTATAATTCAGCCAATTAATGAATTAGACAAATAGATATATTATATATAATGAACCAAGAATTTCAAAGACATTCTGTTATTGAAAACTACGAAGCTTCTCGTGATGGTGTTGTTAGACATTGTAAAAATAGGAAATCTATTGGGTGGGATAATGGTATGGGGTATTTGACGTTTACTACTGGAGGGAAGAAGTATTATAATCACCGTTTCGTCTTCGAAGTGTATAATGGATTAATCAAGGATGGTCTTGTTATTGATCATATTGATGGTATTAGGACTAATAATTCTTTGAATAATTTACGAGCTGTTACACAAAGTGAGAATACTGCATCTGGAAATACTGGTACTTATAAATCAATTGGGAAAAGACCTGTAAGATCGTTTAATACTGAAGATAACACGGAGATGGTATTTCAATCAATGACAGAAGCTGGTAGGTATTTCGATATTTATCCGTATTCTATTCAATGCGTTGCTGAGAATAAAACCAAGACCGCTTTTTCAAAGCGTTTTAAAAATAAAATTCGGTTTATTTATGTATAATACGTAAATAGAAATCCTACGGATTTTACGGGAGATAACTCCGTTAGGTATAACTCGTGTGACAAATCATCAATGACAGAGTTACGGATTTTAAACATGGAAATATTAATGTTTCTAACATTGATTGGAAAATCTTCGATTTTTCATTGGTTGTTATAATTAAATAAATCCGAACAAAACACAATCAATTTTGTCTTTTTCAAGTCTAAAATTCTTCGAATTTCAAGAACTGTTTTATAAACACGTCGTATTTAAACATTTTTTTTAATGTCTGTTTCAAGTATTATATGTGTTTTCAACGTTGTCAGTGATCGCTAATAAACAAACAAATAATTACAATCACTACACCTATTTTATATCACCTCGTCGTAATGAGTGTATATATACAAATTCGTCTTTATTATAATTGGGCATTAGCCGAAATTCAAGTGTAAACAAAACCACACCGTCACACGTGGTAAAGAAACACTAGTGTTTCTAACGTTATTATTGACATTCAAAACCAAAGTTTCGATTTTGCGGTTTTGTTTACACTTGAATGTAGAATAGCCCGCGTCATCCATTGTCATTGAAATCAATTCATTGTTCACCTATAATCTATTGTTGTACCGTCGTCATTGTCATTGAAATCAATTCATTCATTGTTCACCTATAATCTATTGTTGTACCGTCGTCATTGTCATTGAAATCAATTCATTCATTGTTCACCTATAATCTATTGTTATATGTTTGTCGGTTAACCGTTGAGCGCGCTGCTTGATGTATAAAACACCAAGGGGGTTTAAAACGGTAAATGTGCCGTCGTCATTCATTATATATAATCATAATCACCTATAATCGCATTAAGCTTCTGGGTATACTAAGATGATCAACACCTTAGTGTATCCAGAATTCATTTTGAAAATACTTTGTATTTGAAATACTTTTAAAGAATTTTCATACTTTGTATTTAAAATATTTTGCATTTAAACAAATATATTTTTATATATATATGAATCTTGAAAATCTCAAATTGATTATTATTGAAATCAATAAGTTGAAGGATCAAAATGTAAAATTATGTTCAGGTTTGGATTGTGATCAAATTATGACCAATTTCGAGGATATACAATTTGCAGAACAGACAGGAAAATATGTTCTATCTAAGAAATATTTTTTAATCAAAAATATACAAAAGCTTATACGTGAGAGTTTAGTAAATACTGAAGATGTTAATGTCTTCGTACCATTATGTAGCATCGTTGAACGTGTACGTAAGCAATTAGGATTAGAATATGAACAAAAGAGACTTATTAATTGTAAAGTGAGACAATTAAAAATGTTAATGGAAAACTCTGAAGGTGATGAGCCCCACGCGTAGAGAGCCTCCTTTGTTTGTATAACCAGTACGGTATGAGGAAGTAAAATTATGTGTAAGGGGGAAGTATTAAAATGATTTACATTTTTTAGTTAGTGATTTCTTTCGAAATGATTTGCAATGAAATGCTTTGCATTAAAAAATCCTTTGGATTTTTATTTAACAATTAGTGATACTCTTTTAATAATGATAGGACAATCATTAACTACACGGAACACTAAAGAAAGACTTGAAGCTCTTAAGAAAATATTACCACTTCGTGATAGAATCCGTGAAAAACTTCAACAACGGCAATCAATGGCTACCGACTTCACAGAGGATACAGAACAACTCTTCAAACCGGTTGTCAAGGCAACTACAGATGTGAAAACAGCAACTGAACGGGCGATATACGGAGATGTCCCTAAAGAAGGTCCTAGAACAGAGAAGCCTCTTCTCCCTGTGTTGGAGAAAATAGCAAAACGAACTAAACAAACGAAACAAGCTGTACAAATACTTCCAGGTGAAATCGCAGGGGAGATGGAACTACAACGACAGCAAGAACGAGAAGAACTACAACGACAGCAAGAACAAGAAGAAGAAGAACATGAAGAAGAAGAACAAGAAGGCGCAGTTTCCACTTCTCGTGGTGTTTCCTTTATAGACAAATTCACTCCGGAGGGTATAATAGAAATAAAACAATTTCAATTAATGAAACCCAACGATTATATCGCCTTTGGTGATTTTGCTGTCCAAAGCTATTATTCAAGAGAACGTTTTTTGAAGGAGGAGTATAAAAAGAGTAAAATATCACGACCTGACTGGGTTGATTGGTTGTTTAAAGTGAATCAAAGTATTGATCGTTTAAAAAAGGAAAAACTAGAGTATAAAATGTTTATGAGAGGAATTGAAGATTATGACATACAACAACAACAAGAAGAAGAAGAAAAGCAACAAGAACAACAAAGAAAAAGAGAAGAAAAAACTAAGAAAAAAACCGGAAAGGGATATTCACCTATGGATTTTCACTCTAGTGTTGGAAACTCTAGTGTTGGAAATTCTAGTGTTGGAAACTCTTCGAGTGGAAATATAAGTATTTCTTGCCCTGGTAATATTCTCGGTGATATATCACGATTAGAAATACTTGTAGGAGGAAAACGAGCTGGAAATAACTCACCAGAAATAATCAATGAAGCAGCTGATATCTGTAGGAGATTATTTCAAGGTGGTATCATGGATATTGCAACATATAGAGATTTCATTGAAGAGTTAGCCGAAAATTCTCATGGTTATCATAGCGATTAGATAATTGGAAATGCTAAAGCATTTCTATATAGAGAATGATCATACACTACAACCATGATAAACCAACTAACGTCTACGTGGTAAACTCACGATTACCAAAATACCGAGTATACTATGGAGATGGTCTCGGTAATACTATAATGGGATTATTTTCAAGAATGGCTCCAAAAGTGGCTCCATTTGCAAAACAGGCAGCAATGAAAGCAATTGATGTTATCCGAGATAAGGGTATTAACACTGTTGGTGATCTTGCTAGTAAGGCATTTTCAGCCGCTCGGGATAAACTAACAGCGTTAGTGAAATCACGAAGTGATTTTCGACGACGAAATTCTTCGAATTTCCAATCAAAACCTGGAAACACTAGTGTTTCTGGAATGACTTCACTGCCATCTACTGCAGTAATGCCTACACAGGTTAGTAAAATAATAAATAACGCCGTGGATAAAAAACTACAGTCGTTAATGACTAACGCCCAGGATAACATAACAGCAAATATGATAGCCGGAAGTGGGCTTCCGGGAAGTGGCTTTAAGAAGATTCGCCGGAAACGTTAGAAATATTTATTTGAACAGGATTTCCAATTATGATAGTTATTGTAGAAACACTAGTGTTTCTAATACTAGCATTAGAAATATTTGTGTCAGAATCACTTGTGATTCTATTTATTTGAATAGGATGCTCAGTTGTTATGGTTATTGTAGAAACACTAGTGTTTCTAATATTTGTGTCAGAATCATTAATGTCAGAATCACTTGTGTCAGAATCACTTGTGATTCTACTAACGCTATCTTCATTATCAGATATTTTCATCATCATTATTAAAATACACCCAACTAAATAATTATTTTAAAAATTCTTTTCAAAATTCTTTAGAATTTTTATATTATAAAATATTTATAATTTGCTAATTTTGTTAGATTTTTTACTTTTTTTACTCATTTTTCTAGTGTTTTTACTCATTTTTCTAGTGTTTTTATGCAATTCATCGACAAAATTTCATGAAAATCGAGGATGAAAACCCCAGGAATTCATTTAGAGAAAATCGATTTTGATCAGATTTTTTATCCTGTGAGGCTAAAATATGTTGTTGTCATCGAATTTTCGATGTTTTTTTTATTGATTTTGTATTGTTTTTTGGCTAATCCGTCGACAAAATTTCATGAAAATCGATTTTCTCTAAATGAATTCCTGGGGTTTTCATATGAAACTATTTTAAAATAATTTCAAAATTCTTCAGAATTTTTGATTTAGACCATCGGATATATAATAAAAATGTTCAAACAAAACCCTGATGTTGCATTTGACATGGAAGCCCCAGTGCTTAAAGATACTTCTGTACGTGATTATCAATTTTTTGCTTATCACGCAGTGCAACCTAATCTTCGAGGAAGAATTGAACTTCAAGTTCATGATACTAGTAAATACTTTTTACCCGCTGAAGCCTTTATTGAAGTCGAAGGTGAACTTGTAACAGATGTTGTAGCTAATACACCATATGCAGCTAATATCCAAGTTGGTTTTGTCAATAATGGTATCATGGCATTATTTGAAAGTGCTAGATATCTCATTGATGGAAAAGAAATCGAATCTATTGAACGTGAAGTTGATGTAGCAACAACAATACTAGGGCTAGCAAGATACTCTGACGATTATACAAGATCGGCCGGTCCATCTATGATGTTTGCAAAGGATGTTAAAAATACAGCGGGTAAAAATCCATTTGTTATAAGACAACCAAATGATCGTGGTGTTGGTGCTGCTGCTGCTGCTTTTGTTGGTCCTGGTGCTGGTCTTGCTGGTGGTATCGAGGATATGATTATAAATAATGATGAGAATTTCAATCTAGGAGCTGCAACAAGAATAGCAACATTACAAGGAGATCGTCGACATTTTTCATGTGCGATTCCGCTCCATCATATATTTGGATTTTGTAGAAACGTCAGAAAAGTTATTTATGGAGTAAAGCATACTGTAGCACTAGTGAGAAAGGGTGATGATAATAATGCAATCTGGCGCATTGGCGGTGCTGCGGGTAAAGTAATTTTATCAAAACTATCACTGTGGATGCCAGTGTTGACTCCATCATTGTCAGTAGAACCGCGGTTGCTATCATTTATGGATCAAGGGGGGAAGAGATTATTAAGCTGGTTGACAACGTCCACAGATACCATGGATTCTAATATTGATGGTACATTTACATGGCATTTGGCAGCACGACAGGGTGTTTCAGCTCCACGGCATATTTTTATTGCTCTACAGGATAGAGCGCGATTGGATAATCAAGAACGTTCCCATATGATATTTGATCAGATAGGTGTTAATGAAGTTTCACTAAAAATAAACGGACAACAAGAACCATCAGAGGATATACAACTTAACTATGAAAATAACCACATTGCACGAGTTTATCATCGATTGCTATCATTTATGGGACGTGATCAAAATGTAGATACTGGTCTACAAATATCACAATTGGATTTTAAAGGTCTATATCCGATTTATTACTTTTCCCTAGAACATCTTGACTTGATGAAACAGTCCGTAGTTGATATACACTTCCGAGCTCGTGTAACCCGTCCTGCTGGTATTGCTAATTATAGAGCGGTTGCTGTTATTCTCAGTGATAAATCAATGATACTTGAAGGTGTTGGTGGACGAATGAGACTAGTAGATGCACCAGTGGAAAATCTATAATTGAATTTAGAAATGCTTGCATTGAAAATTGCAAAGCAATTTGAATTTAGAATCAATCTATTTTGTATAATGTCGTATAGTAATATCAATGTTACGTTGACACCTGGTCAAATAAAAAAATTACAATCCAAATCAGCTAAACAATGTGGAACCACAATAACGCTGAAACCTAATCAAATGAATGGCGGAGGGAATAAGCTATCGCTGACGAAAACTCAAACTAATCATTTTAATAAAGCGCTGAAAGAAAAGAAAGGAGTTCAGGTTACTCTTTCTACGAGCGCGATTAAAAACATGGAAAAGACTGGTGGTATATTCCCGTTGTTAGGGTTGATTCCAGGGTTGATTGCCGCAGCAGCCCCAGCGGTAGCGAAGGCAGCAGCATTAGGAGCTATTGGTACCGCAGCAGGAATGGCATTGAAAAAGGCAACTGGAAAGGGGTATAAAAAAAAAGGAAAGGGTCTAAGACTACCAGGAACCCCGAGTTCATGGTACAGCGGAAAGGGTCTTCGAATTCCAGGAACGATATAGTTCCTATGTCCAATTTTGATTTAATTCATGCCGCTAAAAAATTAAAAATAAAAAATTTCAGAGGGGTTTTTATGAGAGATCAGTTACCGGCACAACCAAATGATGTTGAAACCGGTATTATTAATTTAGATAACAGCTCCGGACCTGGAACTCACTGGGTTGCATACGCGATTGATCCACGTGGGATTATTTATTTTGACTCATATGGATTAGCGCCGCCGAAAGAATTTATGCGTTATATTAAAACCCTTCCAATGAAGACTTGGTATTCTACGTTACCAACACAAACAATGCTTGATCCACCAATATGTGGTAATGAAGTATTAAACGTACTTGATGCTATATCCAAAAGATTTTCGAAACTACCTCATATAGTAGTAAATGAGTATACTAGCGGTAGAAACGCTAGCGTTTCTCGGATTAGAAATCCATAGGATTTGAATAATAAAAAGATTTCTATAATAATGATTGATATTTGGGGACGACCTTTATCATCGCTGAAGAAACCTGATAGTGGAGTTGAAACCGTTGATAACAAGGATGTTAAAAAATTAATCGAAGATGAAATATCCGAAATATTAAACCTAGCAAATGTTGATCCTGGTGAAATAGTTGTATTTCAAGATCGTCAGGGTAAATTGAAAAGTAGTAATATCTCTCTTAATGATATTTTGGTTAAACAACGAGACGCAGCAGAGGATACTATCGCGTTATTTTCTGATGAGGGTAAACTCAAACCAGGTGTACTTGTTTCAACAATTACGGATAAATTAACAACATACGATAACACGGTGAATTCATTAAAATCGCTTAATGATAAATATGACGATCATATAGTTGTATTTGACCAGTTTACTGCATTACAAAGAAATATAGTTGACAAAATTGATAAACCCCTGCTAGAATTTTTTGGAAATCCACCAGTGACCACACCAAAACTCACCACAATAAAAGATTCTATATTGGAACTAGCAACTCTTCAATCCGAATATGAAAAACACACGAAACTATTTATGACGTTTCGTAAAAACCTCATGGACAAGTTTATTGGGAGCCCATTTGATAAAATTGAAATAACACTTCCCGATATTAAAAAATCCATCGATGAACTTAAAACATTCAACAACGCAATAAGGGATGATGCAATGAGAATGATAAACGTTGTTGAAAAAGTAAAAATTCCTCATAATAAATCTATCGTCATCAACGTAGTATACATGATTCAACACGGATCATATACGTGGACACCTACAGATAACATTTTAAACATAACCGCAGCAGTCAAGGGTATTTATCGATTAACAATAATATCACCGACTCAATTCAATATATCATCAAGTAGTTCATCTGGAGTCAATAATACGATATCAACGATAATCGACAAGGATACAATTGAACAATTCACGATAACGACTACAGATAAAAATCTAGTCAAGGTTTCAGTAACGTGGTACGTAGAATTCGTAGTGGATTTAAGTAAACAGTTAAATTGAAAATACTAACGCTTTTAAAATAAAATGACTCCATCATCGAATCAGTATCGCTATGATCAAGTCAAAGAGTTTCAAACTAAACTCAGCTCTCTCTGTGAGGAGTATCAAATAAAAATCAAAAAATACAAACGAAGAATAACCACAGTTGATATCACCGTGTACTCGGTGTCAGGAGTAATCACTGCTGCTGGAATAATACTATCTTCGGTTACAATGATTGCTCCGGTCGTAGTTCCAATCGCTATTTCCGCAGTGGCTACAATTGCTGGTATATTAACTGGGATCACAAAAAAACTATCATCGTGTAGCCAGAGTAAACTACATGATTATTTAATTAAATATCATATTGCATCTGCCGGTTACTCGCAATTGTCCTCGTTGATATCATCGTCTTTGGATGACACAACAATATCAGATAGCGAATTTTCAACTATGGCTCAATTGTATAAATCAACAATGCTGAAATTAGAGCAGAATAATAATAATAATGTTGTCGCAAGAACTACTTCAACAAATAGTAACAAATACAACACCGGTGAAAACAAGCACGATATCAATAACCTCAACACGTCCCGAATTTAGTGTTAATTTTCCAATTCCTGTTCCCGTGAGCGAGATCGCACTAGCAAAACTACGAGTGTATCATAGCTGGCCTAATATTAGATCGGTAGCATTTGGTGGTCAACAACCGAATAATTCCTTGGTATTTGCAAACAAGAATCGTGAAGACGGAACACCAGATTGGCAGGTTGTTTCTATACCAACTGGGTCATATCAAATCGAACAGATCAATGCTGAATTTCAACGAAGAATAAAATCTCTCACTGGAAAAGAATCAAAAATCGCTATAACAGTTCATGAACCAACATTATCATCTGCTATCGAGATAAATACAGAAGGATACGTTGTAGATATTTATCAGAGTTCTATAAGATCAGTGTTAGGATGGCCTGAATTACCACCGGATAACTCGCGAGAAAATTCGAAGGATTTTCCACCCGAACCTAAGAAATCCGATTATATCACCAACAAAATAAAACCCGTCAATGAAGTCAAGAGTTATCAGGATTATGCTCCTAATAAATTCTTGAATAAAGAAATTTATGTTCCTCTCATTAACGGAAATTTCACAGCAATGAATAACGATTTTTCACTACTACTAATATCTATTAAATCCGGCTCTCTCACCAAGGATGAATTTATCAACGTCGTAGAAACGGGTAATAAAATCATCGACGATATGAAAATATTTCACTCGAAAATTATTCAAGAAGTATTAAATGAAGAAATCTTACATGATAAGTTTGCGGATCTATATAAGATTAATAAAACGGAGATTAAAGATTTTAAAATCCCTGGATATAACCCGGATAAACTAAAGAAACAACTTGACGATGCTATTAATATTGGGTTCAAAAGAATCCACGATAATTGGAAAAAATCGAAGAATCCTACAGCAAATATTCTGAAATATAATAATGATCCAGAAGGCGGCGGTAGACATATTGCTCCGAACAATGTGAATATTTCAACGGTGATTGCGCTCAATTTAGTATGTGACGTTATCGAAGGAAATTATCAAATAAATCTCGAACAATCAAATCAAGCTCAGCAAGGATATATTTTATACTCATTTGCACCAACGGCTCCTCCAGGATTTCTAATTATTGAAGACCCAACTAATCTAGTCTATATGCGATGTCATAATAATTTGTTAACGAGAATTAATTTCAAACTCACTGACCAATCTAATAATCTGATTGATTTACGAGGTGAGGTTTTACAAATTAGTTTGTTTGTGAAATCTTAAGGACTTGATCAAATATTTAGTTAGCGCATTAGCAGCCGAGGAGGTGAACGTCAACTAAATGGCGTCTTTTTTTTTTTACCCGAAAACTCCACGAATTTTCCAAGCATCGTAGCAGCAAAGGGGATGGTGACAACAAAAATGACGTCGTTTTTTTTTTTAATTTTATTTTGATGAATGGAGGCTTATATTAAGCATTTTCGAGAAAACCTCAGTTTGCTAAATCGACGCCTGTAAATGTTGGTCTGTTCACCCTCTCTGCATTTTGTTAGATATTTTCGGTTTCCGTAGAAGCCTTATTTTTGCTTGAAAACTTGGTCTGTTCACCTCCTCTGCTGCTATGTATATCTAGTTTCAGCCAACGGGGATATATTTGAGATGAATATTACATTAACATGGAATGAATCACTCAAGTACTGTGAAAGTATTGGGAAAGCGGTTTTAAATGTAAAAGACAGTAATTATAAGATGATCCTTATGAACAAACTTAACGACGGAAATCAGACATGGGTTGATGCCAGGATAGAATTAAGTGATTTTATCAAGATGCCTGGTGAGAATAAAGATATTTTTAGTTCATTGTTGTTTAAAACAAATACTTATCCTTTGCTTTGTTTTATTTGTTTCTATTGTTTTACAAAATGTGTATAGATATAAATCGTTATCAGCATTATCAGCATACGTCATATTCATGTACATTTTTTTCTAGAACTTTCATTGATTATTGTTTCTTTAAAGTAACTTTGTCACATTCATGAACATGCATAGAACGAATCTTCACTGGTTATTTTTAAAGGTGTTTGGTAAGACTCGGCCAAGTTTAGAACCAAAGCACTCTCAATTACCAGACAGACGGTTAAACCACTAAGGCCACATTTGCATAATTTCATATGAGAAGTCGAAATATTGCTATATATCATTTCAGTATTGAATCATTTTCTTATATTAATTACAAAAACAAAGATATCGATTTTGTATTTATCGATTAAAGCAGAATCTACTGAAATCTACTCAAAGCAAAGCTAATAGTTGTTCTTTCACAATTATATGTTCCTATTCACTAAACATTTAAAGGCGAAATCATCTTTCTGCATTGATATTTTAACTCTGTTACAGTGTGACTAAATTGTCCATTAATACATCGATAATAACATTTTCCGACACTTAAGATTGATTTTAGTAAGTAATGTATCATATAATTCTTTGGCACATGAAATCCTTCACATTGTTCTTTTTTTTTCGAGTTATAAATTCAACATTTTTGACGTTATTCTACTGAAGCACAAACAAAACCTTACAATGTTTCTATGCAAATTTATAAGAATTTTGTGTATATATTTCGTTAGTTTCTTCATTAAAGTTGATTTTTGAGCCTAGCCTTTCTACGCAGCTTGCAGGCTACACTAAGAACAGGAACCGCCTTTAAAAAAGTCTGATATCCGCCTATTTTTGGCTGCAATTCAACACTTTTGAACGACAGAGATACTCTTCGATTTAAAATTGCTTGCGATTTTGATGATTTTTTTTTATACCAAACCAATTAATTTAGTACTATATTTAGTGAAGAGCTTATCCTTAAGTATGTACTGTATTTAATAGAATGCTAAAGGCATAAGACACTATGGGTGACGTAGCAACATATCATTTAAATTTAGTCAAATGATTGCAGTGGATACCTAAACACGTATAAATGTCCTTGCTAGAAGCCTTCTTTATGTTGTTTGAAGTTCGTTTTGTACATTGCCTGTGATATCGATTTCTTGTTATTGTAATTAATGTATTCAAACTTTACAAATTTAAGAATGTGTTGACTCTGAGTAAAACGGAGTGGAGAGTGACGGATTCTGTGCTTTTATGGCAAGTGACAGGAAAGGGCAAAAACCCACATGTTTAGTAAAATTCAACAAATAATGTATTTCTCAGGATTAGAAAGTAAAAACTTTTAAAGAATTGACAGTACCTTTAATTAAATATCCTAAATAGACCTAAACGTTTATATCACAAGAATATAGCTATTGCGTACCGAATGAATTCGAATTGTGTTTCAAATACATTTCAATGTAAGACGTGTTAATATTCCAATAATTTTAATTGGGCTAAGAGGCAATTTTGAGTTAAAGTAGACATAATCCAAATGTCCTTCAAAGAATTCATAACGATACACAATATCGATTTAGTTCAAAAGTTATATGAACATCTAAATAATACGACTCTAACACACAGTAACAAAAACAGGGATAGGTTTATATTTCATTGAAATTTAAAAAAACAATTATTTCATCGTTGACTGGAATATATTTCCTGAAATAATTTAAATTAAAGTGACATTTCTGCATAAATACAGAGTGACCAAATGCTAATATTATTTGTCAGAGAGATTGACTGGGATTTATAGTTAATTCAATTCAGGAAGTATCGTTTTGATAAAGACTCTTGAAACAAAACCACGAGACAGGTTACACACACACACACACACACACACACACACACACACACACACACACACACACACACACACATACATACATACATACATACTTACATACATACATTCATACATCCATCCATCCATTCATCCATGCATGCATGCATGCACGCACGCACGCACGCACACACGCACGCACGCACGCACACACACACATGCGTGTATTCATATACTTGTGAGGACCTCGACATATTACTACATTTCGAGGACCATAAGAAGGAATTAAAGTATGTGTTAGAACTTTGAAAGTAAGCTTAACTGTAAGATAGGCAATATCTGTAACACTTCATTTTTGACATATTCTTCTTTATACATTATGAGGACTACTCTGACTTTGCCATCATTGTGAGGACGTCATTGTGAGGACTAATGTACACACAATCAAAGACTACCATCAACCTGAGGACCTGAATTATTTTCACTTCTTATTGCACCTACCCTGGAAAAACATGAGAAGATATTTAAAAGTTTAGGAACAAATTTATCTGCGATTAAAACTACAGATAGACAAATAGATACACGAGCTTAAATGTTCAAATCTTATTAAAATATAAGTTTTCAGTTCCTTTGCAAAAACCTAAATCTCAGGCACTGTTTTGCAATTTTGTGACCTCTTTTATTGATACAATGAAAACTGCCATCCAGAATAGCAATTATATCAAAATTGTCAATTCATCTATTAAAAAAAAACTGTGATTTCTAAAAATGTAATTTGACACCAAAGCAACTCAAATGCCATAAGGCAGTTTGCCCAATGCAAATTCACTGGAACTGAAGTTGCCAAAAAGTTTAAATATTATGCAGCATAAAATGGGAAGTTAAGGAAATTGCGTTCCATTAATTTTACAGTTATTATTTCCTTCATTTTTTATTTGTTTATGCCTTAAAATCATATGCCAATAATTAAAGTTATCAAAAAGTGTAAATAATAAATGAAGATAAAATATGTATCTGAGAAGGAAAGGAAGGGTTAGAATGCATATATATGCATCTGTATATACATACATAAATATGGTATAGTTTTTGAATATTCAGAAATGAGAGAGTATAGATAGAAAGGGGGTTAAAATACATTGAACTGAAACATTAAATATTTTGTCTTCTAACGGCTTCATCTAACTTGCTTTTGAAACCGTTATTACATTCACTTATATACGCCATGATATGCTACTATATCAACATGTGCAGTAATGAAAGCTATACTTTAGGAAAAATATTTTGTTCTAAAATACTAATTGTTTTCAGAACATTTGATTATTTTTTATTTGCTTAAAAATAATCATCTAGTCACCATGAAGTCTGCGATAGTACATTTAAACTCTCTCTGACGAGTTGAATTCGGAGGAGTTAAGTACACTTATTTTAATTTACTTCTTTTTCAAACAATAAAGTTATCAGCCTACTGTAATTTGCAGATAAACAATCATACAATTGATAATAAACACTGATTAAGTTGCAAGTGTTTAGGTTGATTGATTAGGCATTTAAAGAAAAAGAAATTGAACTTCCTTATTGCAGGTCTTAATAACATCAGTTTTTGAGGACTCAGTTTGGGTTGCATTTTAGTTAACATATTAACACCTCGAGTGTTTTGCTGTTTTCGCATGCAATGCGAGTTGGAAACACATTTTGGGGACTTTATCTGAATACATCCTAATACATCGACTTCCAAGCAATATTCCATAAGACAAATGGCTAGTTGTGCTAAAGAAAATGTTTTTCTTTGGTTTGTTTGCTGGCGCATAGGCAAAAGGTGAAACAATGCATTATTTTTTTGCTTAACATAATTTTCGTATGGAGAAGACTCTTTATTCAAAATGTCCACCTTATTCTACTTTTTGCAGAGGTTTGCCGGTCTGTGTGCGCTTCAGATTTGTCTGCCGTAGATCTGTGCCCATAAAGTCTAAAACATGGACACAAATTCGGAATCCGACCATGGGCGAATTTTGGGCGAGAAAAAAAACGGGTCAAAAAACTTAGTTTTTTTCCCTCTGTATTTTGTAGTGCAATTAAAAGGTCTTGATCATTTGCTATCACTGTAGTGATACATCTGTCAATCTTTATATAATATCTCCCACTTTAGTGTATCATGTATGACCTTGACGCTGCAAACATTGGAAGTAGGCTACTACCTTCTGCCCCGTAAAGTCGTCACTAGAGGTTAATGTATTGATATTTAAGAAACTAATTTCTTTAAATTATGAACTGAAATTTCAAGGTTCTTATTATTACATATTAGACTAAATGACTATTTTGGAATGGTACTGAACTGATTAAAGATGATTGGATTATATCCCCCCCCCCCGAGACATGAAGAATGTTGGCACATTAGTACAATCTAAGCTATTTACATATCTAGTTCAGTATTGTAATTTGGCTTGCATCACTAATGGATATCATTTGAAGACCATGTCAAGTGCAGTTTCATAAAGAGAGTGTTGCAGAAAGAGTAGAGCAAGAAGGTATGCAAATTTATTTATGTGCATGTGTGCGATTTGGATATTTAACATAGCTTTTGAAAATTTTCAGTCATATCACTATAACGTCTGCAGCGTGGCAGTATATAGTGATGTCTAGCACTTGTGTATCATGCTGCTGTCCTACCAAGACACATTATCCTAACACCTGGATAATAAGTGCCAAACTCGTACTGGTGAGCATCTATCGCAAAAGCTGCCATTTTTATGTCTTTGGTATGTTACTCGACCTGGGTTAAAACCAGCTTCCCCCACCCCAATCTAGGACTGACACTCTTGCAACTAAACCACCGGAGTGGTCTATAAGGCAAATGGAAAAAAAAAAAGAAAATATAAAATACAGAGAGAAAAGTCAAATGGAGAAATGCAAATTAGATTAAATATTTAGAACTGGAAAGTGAAAAAAAACAACTCTTCGTTTTACATACATGATTGTGTTTTGATGCTATCATAAATAATAGGTTAGTATAAATTATTAGAGAAGAGGAAGTATATCAATATGGCCCAGACAGCACTGAAATATATTTGTACAAAGTATACTTTCTAGCAAAACTAATACAATCTACACTTCATTGCCATTGCAACAAAGTGTTAATAATGATGTGCTTCAGGTACATATCTTGAGGCGTGAAGAGTTGGTACCTGACGTATATTAACACATTAAAAAATTTCAAAATTGGAAACTGGATAAATATATATTACAACAAGAAAGTGAATGCTATTTCTGACTGCTAAAGATTGAAAAATAAGCAACATAATTAAAACAGACTAGTCAAAGTCTCCTATATTAATAGTCCAATGTCACAGACCTGTACTGAAAGCAATCAATGTGTTGGATTAAACAAATCAGTCTGATTTTATGATTGATAATTGTAAGCCATTTATTTTGAAAGGCTATTTATCACCTGTGAGCAATTCTACCAAACCTATCCCAATTCAAATATTAAGGGACACAGGAGCTTTCCATTATTTTATTATCAGCTTTCCATTATTTTATTATCAGGTACATTGCCTGTTTCTGAGCTCAACTCTGGTCACAGTGTTCTTATTTAGGATGTAACATCAGGCTTTGCTTTTTCTCTCCAGTTTACTGAACTCATGACCATTGGATTACACAATCTAGTATCCGCCTACTGAGCTGTTACGGCCACCTATCTAATACTGTTTGAAACCAACAAATTAAAAATAAAAAACAGTAGGAAGTTGATAAGAAAAAGAAAAAAGCATTAAATGCTTAAATTGCATTATAATTTAATTGAGGGAAGCATGTACAAATATGACACATATTTCATTGCATAAAGTAAATGTTCATCTTGACAAAAATGTTTAATACAAAAGATGCAACCCAAATAAAGTCATTTGAGTCATTATGTATGTCATTCTTGAATAAATATAAGAAGCTGACCACAGCCTGCATATTAAGTCCAGTCACAAACATTCAAAATGTTGTTTACAATGGTATTAAAGTGAAATAAAGTAAAACAACTGTTTCATTGAAGGTAGTTAAAGGGTGTTGACAGATGAATGAAAGGACATCAACTTCCATATAAGGTGGAGTCTTGACAAACAATTGCATCACCAGAAGACATGCAATACTGCTGCATTGTTAAATGAAAACATCATCTTATTTATTATTAATATATGCATGGACAGTCTCTATTATATAAAGATATGATAATTCCTTCCAACCTTGATGAAACATCACACTGTCAATTTGTTTTTGGAAGGAACATCAGGAAGCAAGACAATTTCCTTTGTAAAGTGTAAATGCATTTTAGTAATTCAAACACTTTCATCTTTACTTATTTAATGAAAGAAGCAAACAAACTTTAAGTTCGCTGTACCATAATTCCAGTTAGATTGTCCCCTTGAGTCCAAACTGCAGAATATTAATAATAAATGAGAAATGGCTAGCAGACCTTTGAACACATTCAAAACTGGTGCTAAAATGCAAGTAAAAAATGTAGATGTGGCATAATCTCATTGGTTGACATTTTAAACATATGACAAATACAACTATTACCTAAACCAATTCATCTGAAAAATGTTAAGTTTTCCATTCCGAAAATTTGGACAAACTTAATTTGGAGAAAAGATATATTCCTGTACATGCATTTACAAGATGCAATATCCCATTTCAAAACTGCATTTTATTTCTTACGAAAGTATACATGTCTCAATGTACTATGAGAAAAGAAATTAAAATCCAAATTAATATGAAAAATATATACAGGAAGAACATAATTGTAATATTTTTTTTATTTTAAAAACAACGCAATTTAAACATCATGTTAAGAAACCACAATCAATAATTATTATACTGAAGTAATCATGATATCAGAGACTACACTATTTTCTGGGCAATATTCAAATTTATATTTTTGAAACATGGCAATATTTTAATGTTTATTCATTCATAAACAAGTAGATGACAAGTATAAGACAAGGCCAGAGCAACACCTCAACTTTGTTTGTTTCACTACTGTTTGATACACACATGAATTTTATCCTAGCTGTAATTCCACAAATTTACCAGTCAGCATAGTTAAATGTAGCCAAAAAAAAACCTTCTGTTTTCAGGAGTATTACATAGCTGCCAAACCTCCAGACTCACAATTTTGTGAAAATGGTGATAAAAATTAGTGAATTTTGACATGAATTCATGAAGTGATCCTAAAGTCTGCGAATATTTGTCGATACAAATGAATGCATGGCAAGTGTTTGGTATATTCCAAACTAAACTTCACTGTATGTGTAATATATTTCCTTTTACTATTCCGAGTTTCCTCTGCCCCTTGCCGCACCATTTTTTATATTTGGAGTTTTATGGGGGGGGAGGTGCAGGGTCAAAGTCCATTTCCCAGACCTATTCAGCAACTGTCGATATAATAAATAATAATAATAATGAGGACTTTTTATAGCGCCTAAATTCCCCAATATTTCGTGGCTCTAAGCACCTTACACCATCTCTAATGATATTACTACACTACAGAAAAACAATGAAATAGGAAAACAAAAAAAACATGCTGAAAACATATGATACAAAACAAATGTTACTGATATCATAACCAGCGTTTTATGAGAAATCATTTAATTTAAAAAAAATATTTTAAATAATTGAAAATTGGGGAATTAATTTTTTGCATAAAGGCGTGAATTTGTGAATCACTGAAAAATGGTTGGCAGCTATGTGTATTTATTTCAGATTATGGCAACAGGGAAATTGTATCACTAATGATAAAATATATTTTCCAGAGTTCTGTTTGGATTAGAGAGGGTATTTTATACCTTACTATTGCCCCATTCATCTTAAGTTTTCTTGAAAAAAGTAATAAACTAAATTGCCAATGTAAACTTAAATACAAACCAGAATTCTTCAGTTTCTAAGTTTTAAGTAATCACAATATTTATATCCATTAAGACTCAATTTAAATTCTGAAATGATCATTTGGTCACATTGTGTAATTAATTTGTATGTATAATAACCTATCCATGCCCGACACATAAGAGTATTTGCACTTTTTGTAGTTAGGATGCACATGGTTTCTATATTTGTTCATGTTAGTTGTTGCTCTAAATGAAACTTCTGTACAAAATGCATCACTGGTTGAGAAACCAACACCATTAAGCACCTGGCATTACATGGTAACATAATTAGGTAGCCTAATTTTCCAATCTGATCTGGTCTGCCAAACATTAAGCTCACACCGGTTTTGACAAGAGTGACCGGACTAAATCATTACTATATTTAATGAGCATATAATTAACACTGCAAACGATTTTATTTTTGAGACAATGGTTACCATAATTTAGACTAGAAGGAATTGTTAACAGTGATATCAATTGATAATGTTGCATAGCCTTTGTCGTATGATCACTATTGTCATCTAACTTTAATGCAGGCTACAATTCTCCGGAAGCCTCTCATATCAGGCCATATTATATCACAAGGTACAAAAATAAAAATGGATTGAATACCTGTCTTTGTCATGGATATTCATTTTCTAACTTATCTATTATATGTAATCAAATTACTAGTACATGCTGCTTTCGCACAATTACAAAAGATGCACCAGAATTTAATACTGAAATGCATGTATGTATTTTGACAGCCTACTAATATCGGGTTCTAACTTTTTGAATGAAAACTGAATGAAAATATTATCTGAATGGGAAATTCAATATACAGCTTGATGAAGAGTATAAGACAAAGCCCAGACTTTATGATCCAACATTATATACTTGTATGCCAGAAAATATGTATTATCTCTGTGAAATTCTTAGGCATCTGTTCTTTAGCTTTAACATCAAAAGGTTTATATTTTCAACATTTTATAAAATATTTGACCTGGGTCTATGGACGCCTTGCCAGAATAGGCATCTTTTTCTTTGCCTCTTTGCATGCTGCTATTTCTAGTAGTGATGCTGTTCTGATTAATTGTCCAGGTTGTCTTTCTACAGCTGCCTTATCCTTCTTTAGCCATGGTAATCTTGCTGTTTTATTCTTCTCTGCCTTAACAACTGATTTGCAGCTTTTACCTACAAAACAAGTAATCCCTCTTCATTTTGGATGATAGATTCATCAAACATTGATACTATTTTAACTACAAATTATTAAACTGTTTACCATTTAGGAAATGTGAAGACCAATACTGCCAAAAGGAAACATTGAAATTATGATCTTGGGTTCACGCTAACAAATATATTAGTTTACCATTCTATGTAGTTTGCATAAACAGCAACAGCTACAAGTGAATATCAATTATAAACACAGTAAACATTAGGTAAAAAGTTTAACACCAGCATTACGGCCATATAGTTTATGAAATCTAGCAAATGAAAGAAAGAAACAAGTTCAGTTGTTAACATTCTCTAGACCATCAAATCACAAATGGATAACTGTGCCATTAACAATATATTAATTACATTTACTGAAACATTGAGTTATGACATAAAAGAAAGTTAAATTGTTTGGGATCACTGATTTTATTAAACAATCTTTATAGTACAGATGTTAGTAATTGACAGTAATTTCTTTCATTATAATATAAAAATATTGTGGTTTTGTAAAAATATATTTCTATCAGTGCTGTTATGCTCTGAAATAGTTATAAGCATACAGCAACGAGTCCAAACATTGCAGTATGATACACTTACATAACATATGACACTCTTGTTTCAACTTATAGATATTACATAAGTGCATATACTTAATATGCAAGCATCTATTGTTTCCCGGTATGAATAATCATAGGATCTGAAAAGTCGTAGTGTGTGACAAAAATAAAGATAGTGAATTCGTAGTCTTAGTGGTTTGTCAGGATCATATCAGTATCTTTTATTTTGGTAAGCATTGCACATCAGCTTATTTCCGGTGCTAATCTCCAAAAGCATCAACTGTAATACATTACCTTCACAAAATTATGTCTTTTATTCTTCCTCCACTGAACAACCATCTTGAAAGTCTTCAATAATATCTGTAAAGATAATGTTCAAATTTATTTTATATTACATAAAATATATGAACTGGATACTTGCCAATTGTTTTCATTAATAAAGAAAATATTATAACAAGGTAACCAAACTATCTTCTGAAATTTAAAACTGGAACCTGACTATCAAATATGTGACAATATCCAGCTATCACTTTTATTTGCGAATGCTTTCATCATATTTCCTGAAGTTACAAAAGCTACATATCAAATACTTAGAACAAATTACACAGAAAATGTTCGCTTCACATGACATACTGTTTAGCTATGATACATATCTGGGTTAAATATCAACAAAAGGACAAATCAATTGACAAGCAACACTGCAGAATAATAGGACAGACTTTGGATAATGATGATGTTTATTATGATAATGACAAATACTGGATTGCAAAAAGAAACCGAAAATGAATGATTCTTAAAGCTACAACAGGTCAGTAAAATCAAAGAGAATATATTTAAACCAATTATCTGAAAATTTAATAGCTGAATGTCCTTTATACGTAAACATTGTGCTTTACGTTCTTTTTTTATTTTTAAGACAATTTATCAAGTCCTATGTTGAGAGGAGTTTTGATAATCAGTCTTTGGTTCTTTCAACAACCCATTCGCAATTTTTCTATGCATCAGAAATTAGAAGCTTTATAAAAAAGCTCAAAAACTACCAAAGTCCGTCATATGAATTACTTGCAATATCATGTGAGAGAAATATCTCTGCTAAGTTATGTTCAGAAGAATCAAAGAATTTCTTTACGTATATTGCAAAGTTTTGTTCACTGAATTAATGTAATATATAACTATTCACACTTGATAAAAACTCACATTGACCTACCATCATTATCAATCTGTATCTCGTCTAGACTTTTTCCTTATGTTCAGCATATTTAAAAGATATTTAAAATATATTTTCTTTGAAAAAAATCAGGCTCCATGATGTACACCGCGTTATAAGAGTGTTTGCAAGTTTTCGAGGGAGTGGTGTACTTGCCATTTTAATTACATAATGCACCATAAAGTACACATACCGCATCTTAAAAAAAACAGGAAACTTGCAGCTAGTTTTTCCCTGTATTACTTTTCCCTCTGGCTACCTTCTTTGTGTAATATCAGTTCTCCCTGATATTGTAAAATGTAATCATTTTCCTTCACGCTCTTTCCAGCAAATACACCATGTCCTGCAATATAGAGAATGTTGTTCATGTCTCAGTTAATAAATGCAAATCATGGCCACTAACAAAGTCAATCTGTCAGATGAAATGTAGAGCTGTACCGATGTCACTTTTCGCCAATTATGCTAATACAGTGTATGGCCGATTATTAAAATTGCCGATACTGATTATGAGATTATCACAGTATAAATACTCGCGTATAAGCTTAATAATTTAGGGAAAAAAGAATTGCCTGGAATGGGGGGGGTCGGCTTTACTGTTTTTAGGTCTTTTTGTTTACTACTGTAACAGCTGTAAATCTTGGAACATGAAACAATGATTTTTTTCCGTGTCTTAAGACATAGGCATGCTAAAAAGTAACTTTCGGTGACCGACAATTATTAAACTGTTATAAAATACTATGATTGATTTTGTTATTATTTTGCATGCTCATATTTTCTGACTTCTCCAACATGGATTAAATAAAGGTACATACAGACTTCATAATTAATTCGTGGGCCGGGAAGACCTGTACTATAATGTACAGTACTTACACAGTGCAAAGCATGTATAGCATCACTTAAAATCCATATTTATTCCCAAACATATTTGTATGCAGATTTTGCTTTATTCATCGTTTCGACCAAATTGCATTCTTCTAGATAACATTTTAGCTAGTCCTTAATAGCTGTTTCATTTACAATGAATGTTTCAAGAGGTACCCATTCTCAATGATAAAAGCGATCCTACAAATTGAGGCAATATGTTTAAAAAGATATGCACGTTTGATTGTACAAGGCACATGACCATCACAATTTACATGCTCACGAAGAGAGGTAATAATAAAAGCTAAAATTCTCATACAGATCGACTAAGATCAAGTTCAATCAATTTTAGTTTTATCTTTTGGCTGAACAAATATCACAACTTTCCACACAATGAAAAGCTTGATGTTTCGGTGTCTCCTTTGATGATAGTCGGTGAATTTCTCTATAGTTTTGCGACAGCAGTACAGGCCAGTTAATCATTAAAATGCCTGAAACTGACTTGTGACAAGAGGGATTTTGAACGCTAACTATACTAGTACATTGACGCAGAGGGGTAGCTAGAATGTTTGGAGCCCGGGGACAAGATTCATTTATACATTTCCGGGTTCTTCCTCCACCAATAATACTGGCCACCATGTATAGCCTATCATGTGCTGAAAAATGGCGTTAAACTCTACAACAACAACATTTAACGATGGTAATTAACATTGGTATATACAGTCTAAAAATGCTGATGTTAACTCGTGTAAGTTTCTTTCGTGGGAATGGTATTGGAGTTAAGCATTCGTAGTGTGCCATTCTTATTTAGTGAAGATGCGAATTCTTTATAGAAAAGTAATTCTTTCGTCACAAGAAAAATTCACTGGTGATGCAACAGAACATGTAGGACTTTTCTTGTTTGGAAGAAAATGAAAATCGAGGACATAATGTAATAAGTGGGAGTTCTCAGCAAAAATCAGCCGTAGTTTACAGCAAGTGTGTTAAAACAGTAGTTAATTTTAAGAATATATTGCCTTTCAATTAATCCCCAAATAAAATGTTTCTTCTTTCGTTGCCACTATTTAATTCTGTTTTTAAATTCAAGCCATGTCAAGATGAATGTTATAACTGAAATTATATTTATGAAATTTATTTGCATCTGCACCGATTATTTCTGCCGATACTGATTGTTCTAATAATCGGCCCGATTATGATTACGGGTGATTAATCGGTGCAGCTCTAATGAAATGCTTAATAATTATTTTAAATAACTGAACAGTCAGTTAAAAACAGGATTCTGTAATAAGCATTAGCAAGCACTAAACCAATCGTTGATACATGTAGAGACCAAACTTGGTATTACTGGTACTAATCTGTCTTTTAATTCTGTAAAGTCTTGTTCGACAACTGCCAACTTGACACCAACCATAATGATGATTGATCGAATTAGATATATTTTCCACTGAATCCTTTGTACCGGTAGAAGGTTTATAATTGTGTACATGTATATTCAAACTTGTGAGTCATTACTTTTCAAGGACTGAACAGGTGGTTGCATTAAGTGTAAATTGAGGTTATTGGAGCTATTTTGGGGTTGTTTGTTTTAAAAAAAACAACCGGCTGTAATTGAGAATTGAATCGTTCATACCTGGACTATTCAAAAGAAGACCAACAATATATCGATGTATGTGCATACATTTGTTAAGATTTTAAATAATAAATTTGTTGCAAAATGGGTGCTTAGAAACACCAGAACGCACATCGTAGCATCTTATATACCATAGTGTATATTGGTGGGGAAAGTATAATTCATATTTGTGACATAATATTAGGTATATAATAAATTGATATGTAGTTTCTTTTCTGCAAGTGATGTAACATCAAACTAAAATGAAGCTGGAAAACGCATTTTGGGGACAGTTTGTACATTAACAAAATCTAATATTACCAGCAATTTATACACAAATTGAATGCTTTAGCTATTAGTAGTAAAAACATATTACTATTAATTTAATATTGATTTCTAAAGTTGGTTATTATGTTTTGGTGATTAATTATTGCAATTTTCTTATTATTTTATGTTTCATGATGTGTGAGATTTGTGCAACGCAGCATGCGACATAGCTGTATAGTTTGAGTGAAACTATCATAAATTACACACGATAATGGTCTAAATGCAAAGATTCACCAGATTCTTGCATACATACTAAATGGATGTCCCCTAATTCGAGATATATGAATAATACACATTCATCAGAATAAATTTTCTCTGTGCCAAAAACATTTAAACATGTGTAATGGTTTAGGCACCAATTATTTAAGTTGAAACAATATGGTCAAGAGTTCATCATATAAGTACTTAATCAAAGGCACATATTTTCAATATCTTCTTTAGATGACATGTGAATTAGTTTCGGTACAAATAATAATTTTAAAGATGCATACATTATCCATGTAGATATTACTCAAAATATCAGAAAATGGTAAATAAGAATAGTTTATGAAAAGATACATGAATTTGAAATAAAAGTGTAAACGATGATAGGTAAAATGTTATGAGTGAAGAGAAACAATTATTAATAAATCATTACTAATTTACATTATTAGTAATAGATCAAGCATTAAAATTATGTTACAATCGTATTAGACACTATTAATAGTAAATGGTATTTCTCTTTAAAAAATGTCGCAAATTTCACAATATTCAGCAATGGTATACACAATATTGCATTTCGGTGTTTCTGTTGCGTTCTGGAATTTCTATGCACCGTTGCAAAATGTGTTCATCAGCATTTTGTAAATGAAAAAAGTACAGTCGTGGTATAGTTTGTTTTCGAGACATTCTCTAAGTAATATCTACAATTTGATTTGGCATATCTATTAAATGGTGTTCATTAGAACTAGAAAATGTATATACTCATCTGATAACGATGCAGATACATTTGCATCTCTCTCTCTCTCTCTCTCTCTCTCTCTCTCTCTCTCTCTCTCTCTCGCTCTCTCTCTCTCTCTCTCTCTCTCTCTCTCTCTCTCTCTCTCTCTCTACTCTCTCTCTCTCTCTCTCTCTCCTCTCTCTCTCTCTCTCTCTCTCTCTCCCCAGGGTCATACATAGTAACCACAGACACTTGATTCTGGGTAAATTAATGTATACACTCACCGTATTATATGGTGAGTGCATATATTAATTTACCTATAATCAAGTGCCTGTGAAATTAACTCACGCCCACTCTGCGGTGGTGTCATCCTGTATGACTACAACGATGGAGAGATGGCCACCCACCCCCACCCCCTCTGTCTCTCGCTCTCTCTGCACCACCCACCACTGCAATGCGTGGAATTCCGAAAATATACGCAAGCTGTACTGACATCAATATGAGTTCATTGCTGAAAATGGGATAAAACCAAGTTGTCACCAATAATAATTATAATAATAAAAAACTAGTTGTACCCTTACTCCTACGTCGTGGATACTAAACCACAACAAATCAATTTGAGGCTACGACATCGTAGCGATACAAAAAATAGTAGCTATTTTGGAGAAATACAGTTAACAATTTGAAAAACAATTGTTTTATAACTTACCAATTCGATTCATCATGCCCTGCCATCTTCCAAGAATTTACTGTTATGTATTATAGGCTAATCCTTGCAGGAATGGAATCAATGTACGCAATATAAAAAAAAAATTAAAAACGCGCCAAGACACCGCACAAACGGAAGCCCCGGGCTTAAAATACCGCACTCTGTTCAGGCATCGCCAGTTTGCAATTATTATAAAATTACTTTTTTAAACTAGTAATTATTTTTGAAAGTCACATTTATCTGTTTTATAAAATTTACAGTTACACTGCAAAGTAGCGATGTTCTGATTGGATGACAGTCTGAGATCACACGCCTTCTGATTGGCTAATAGTTTGCACACTAGTCAAGCATCGGAAGCGCTAAAAGCAAGGCCGCAAATTGTGTGACCTTTATACACGAGTGTAACTCTATGTCAAGCATTACCGACTTCGTGAGGACTTTTACAAAATCACGTGGTTCATTTCATATGATCATTCTCAACCATTTTCCGATATATCATTTCTAGGACTAGTGTGTAAGTCCTCGAAATGTAGTACAGTCCTCGAGATCTTGGTGTGCAACCCAACTCAAGTCCTCGCAAGTATAGCAAAACACACACACACACAGACACGCACGCACGCGCGCACGCACATACATACATACATACATACATAGATACAAACATACATACATACATACATACATACATACATACATACATACATACATACATACATACATACATACAAACATACATACATACATACATACATACATACATACATACATACATACATACATACATACATACATACATACATACATACATACATACATACATACATACATACATACAAACATACATACATACATACATACATACATACATGTATAAATAAAACCTGTAATTAAATTATTGTGATTTGAAGAGGCAATATTGGCACTTTCTTGTTCTATAAAACCTGTAATTAAATTAATGTGATTACAAAAGGCACCTTCCACCTTAATGTGCAGTTTTCCTCAATTATGGTTCAGCAGTTGAATAATTCTGATCAAGTATGTGTTCCAAGGTTTATTGATGACCTAATTTGCAATTTAAGTTTTAAAAAAAAGTTTTTGTGCGATTTATATAAAGAAATTATTTGTTGAATTTTGCTAAGCATGTTGCTTCCTCTTCATATTACTTATTTGAAGAGCATTGACTCATTACAGTTCTTATAATATTAGGATCATTATAGTGCTTTGAGTCAATGACATTTTTTTAAAATCATTTTCACTAGTATAATCTTTGTAGCAATGATAATGACTAGAATTCTTAGAACAATTAACAACTGCTCTATTTTCGGGCACATCTTTTGTATCTGGGCTTTTTAGGTACATATATACACGATAATTAGTCAAACGTGCAATGAGATCTGATGAGGAAATCATTCTTATTGTTTTGTTCGGCAACTCGAATGAACTGGCATTTATTCAATTTATTTATTGACTAGAAATACGACATTTACATTTCTCATATTCTCTGGAAAACACGTTAGTAAGGGATTATACTAAAGTCAAGCAAATAAACCGTACATCATCTTACTGTGATTTACAAAAGAAACATAGGCACGACACAAACCATGGCAGGCATATCGATAACGTTGATTTTTTTGGGAATACCACTAAGGTTTACTTAAGGATTATATTCATTGGGACTTATGATAACAATGATGTTACAATTTTATTAATTTACAATACCTTAAGTTGTCTAA
Organism: Unio delphinus; assembly: GCA_029339505.1. Lineage (NCBI taxonomy): Eukaryota > Metazoa > Mollusca > Bivalvia > Unionida > Unionidae > Unio > Unio delphinus. The sequence continues at coordinate 5,107,765 of JAQISU010000036.1, forward strand.
TATTTTCACTTTTCGCTTCTAGGGAGATAAACTGATTGTTTAATTGTACAAAACTGGTTGATTTGTTTGCTCTTTTTAGTTACTGATCTTAAGATCAATAATAGGCTATATACCTTCTAACATATGTTCTTTTCTTTACATGGCAACAACCGGTTTACAGTCTAATGTGAGCAGTACATTTGACTCAGATACGATCAGTAATTGTCTAAAGTTTTGTAAGGATTATCGGTATATTGGTTTGAAGGTATTCGCATACATCTTTTCTCTTTCCATACTCTGATCTGCTCGTTATTTTTCCTGTCAAATATTTAATTTGACTGATGTAAAAAAATAAGATCCTTAACATTGTATTAAGCGCATGTCAATCGATGAATATACAGAAACCATTTATACGCGTGATCAATATACAGAAATCATGTATACACATGTTTCTCGATGAATATACAGAAATCATTTTTACGAATGTCTTTCGATGAATATACGGAAACCAATTTTGTTTACGAATGTTAAGGCATGAATATCAATTTGTGGTGTTTTTATTCTTAGTTGTGGATATAATATTAGCCAATGACAGGATGAGCTGAATCCACATGGAATATTTCAAACGATCATCGTTTCAAACAAATGTCATAGATACAGATGTACATCCGCAAGGAACAAATTCTCTTTCACTCATTTCTTCCAATAACATCATTCATCTGATCAGATGAAATCGTCATTCATAATTGATACAGCAATTAATATGGTATGAATATAGTAATAACGCAATCGACGGTGTTTTTCAGGAAAGAGATTGTGCTTGTATCATGGAGATGAAAATCTAACTCCGTCAAAGGCTTGCAACTCCAAGTGCAATAACGATGAGACTCATGAATGTGGTGGAAACCAATCATTTTCTTTATATGAAAAAGGTAATTGTATGTTAAACGTAGCCAATATAAAAATAGCGTTAACAGGGATTTAAGTAGGGTTAACACAATATTACGGCATCATCAAAAGTGTTGTAAATAATTATTTTTGTTTCTTGTAAAGCATGCACCGATGTTATTTATATTGATATTTGTAATATTTATATTGTTGACATGAATTCACAGTTATGTATTTTTGGCAGCGAGGTTTTTGTTTGCACCTATAATATTTCTATAGATATTTGCAATATTTATATTCTTGACATGAATTCATTCTTATATATTCTTAACAGCGAGATTATGTTTGCACATATGTTATTTCTATTGATATTTACAACATTTATATTGTTGACATGAACTAATAAACTGAACTGCTTTTTGTTATTAACATATGAATAACAAATGTGTTTGATTTCTGACAGTCGACACTAACATGACCAAGAAAAAAGCACCCGGTTATAAGGATTGTGTCTACGCACATAATAATAATAATACAACTACAGAGCTATTTACAGCGAGCTATGTTGGGAAAACTGCAGAAGGAGGACTGTGTGAGACTGGTGCGTATCATGATAACATTTTTATAGTTCTAGATGACAGCCTACATTTTTTTTCACCGCTTTACGTAAAGAACGTACTCGAAGCTATAAAACAGGAAATTGTTCATCAGATCTTCATTTCGAAGATAATTTTTGTATCTTCCTATAGATAATATAAAGAAGCGATATATGATATAATGGTCATATAATTGTATGATATGTCATCACATTTGCACTTCACACCTTAAATCATTTTTTGGTGAATACAGCTTCTTGACAGTGTTTAAAAATAATTAATTAACAAAAAGAAGCTGAATAATGACCTAATGAACACAGGACCGTACAATCATAATTAAAATATCCGTTCTTTATATTTTTATCGGACTTATATGTACCTTTGTTCTTGAAATACAAACTAGTGATCGAGTGTCACAGTTGACATCGTTGAAACTCATATCCTTTCCCATACAAATAGATGAGAAAAACATGGTCATTAAAATATGAATGTGCCTCAAAGTAACTCAAAAAAGCTTGCAGTCTTCTAATGTACGTCTGATTCTAATTTACGTGTCATCTTATTCAATTCGTAATCATTAAACAAAGGAATTATTCTCAGTTCCATGGAAACCTTGGGCGTACCTGTTCACAATGTAGCCAGTAGCAAATCAAAGCATCAGACCATGGTTTATTAAAATCCCTAAACTTGCTAGAAACTAATGTCGCAGAGATTACAATCGAGAGGTGTATGCAATGACGTTACGGACCAACGTGTGTATAACGATATGATCCATCAAATAAGTGTCGTAAAAATACGATTTTCATTTCATCAGCGATGAAAAATCTATGCATATGTAAATGTTTTGTATGGGAAAGATACAGTTAATTGACGGTAAGAATATTTACGTGTATCAATGTAAGCATCTATATGTGTAGACGCTTTGGTATGTTGCTCGTCAGCTAAAGACTGCTGCAGCAAAATTCACCATGTCACCTTCAATTTATTCTCAGAAGGTCGTAACCCCAAATTACCAGATCAAGGCTGTCATTTGATAAGGTTGTTTTAATTGTGTTATTTGATAAAACTAGACTTACTCTGCAGCACATTTTCACAATACTTCCAAAAGTATCTTACAATTAAATAGACCGACAAGAAAGATAAGCTCAGTTGAAATTGACATCGTCGCTGTAAAGTCAGTCCTATGAACAAATACCCATAACAAAGATATTATATATATATATATATATATATATATATATATATATATATATATATATATATATATATATATATATATATATATATATATATTAGTGATTTACCTAAACGCTGACTGGTTTTAATATCCAAACGGAAGCAAATAAAATTGTATTAAAAACCATTACAATTAGTTAACAAGATACAAAAGTTCGCTGTTATTTAAAACAGCATTTTGACTAGAATATTTTCTCTAATTGTCATAAGGATTACGAAACTAATTCGCAGTTAGAAATATCACGATTAGGCATTTCTTGGAAATGTCAGAATGAAATAATATGCATGCACACGATTGAAAACTATGTTTCAGAAACTTCTAAATCATGATCGCTCGTTAAATGATCAACTGCGTTATCCAGAGAAATGTAGGTTGATACATATATATTTTGAAACTACAATCATGACTTGAACTTGTTAAATGTTTACCTGAATTAATATATTAATTCTTACATTGAAAACGTCGGGTTTAGAAAAGAGGTTAATAAAGAAATACAAGTACTGTTCAGTGGCCCGTAAAGAGGGAGACGTAGTGATTGAGGCGGAATACTGTCAAGCGAAGCATTCCTTTATATGTCAAGGTAATATCCTTTCACAGAATTTATTATTAACAAATTAAAATTATATTGTAATGTCGATGCGTTTATTATTTTGGTGTAGAATACTCATAATAAGATGTCGTTGTGTTCATGTCTGTCTGTTTATGTATGTATGTATGTATGTATGTATGTATGTATGTATGTATGTATGTATGTATGTATGTATGTATGTATGTATGTATGTATGTATGTATGTATGTATGTATGTATGCATGCATGCATGCATGCATGCATGCATGTATGTATGTATGTATGTATGTGAGTATATATGTGTGTTTTGTATCTATACTAGTTCTACTGCAAATAATACTCATAGTGGCCCTCTATATTAAATGTATTTACATTCGAATTAAATGTACATAATTACATTAAAACACACTCACTCAAACACTATTAACAATTATCCAATATTATAAGTCATAATATGAAAACCGTTGTAATGAACATGCCCTAATAGTTACATTGTGTATATACAGTAAAAACTTCATGAGATGAAAAGCTGAACGGTTAGTGAATTTATGTTACAAAATAATTTATTCGTCAAGTGGAACAAGTTCCATTTTTATCCATTTAATTAGATTATAGTTATATAATTAAATTATTTTTCATATTTGAAATTATTTTCCAAATTAGTGCTTCTTAATATAAAAGTCTGATCAATCAGTTCCTACACAGTATATATTTCCTGTCTATTCGATCTCAGGACTATAATTAGAATGTTCACCGACCTCTCGTCAACGGCAGGTAACTCATGTGGTCTCCATTTTCCAAAAGGATCTAAGTTTAATATTAAAAAAATACTTATATTGCTTTTGTAACTAATGGATCCTTGAAAGAGACAGGAGATCTCTTGATTCTTTTTTCCTGTTCAAAAAAATGTGATTGTTGCTTGTCACATAGACTGGAAAAACAAAACTGAATACTTAAAAGGATCACATAGATTAATACAGTAGTGTTGCTACAAATAAAGAACAAATGCGATCTCTGCAAAAGCCTGACCAATACAAGCGTAAGCTAAAAAGTAATTAACTGGTCACCATTTTTCACTAGAGTTTCCCTTGTCATAGCTGTAATATCTGCACAACTTCTACACATCAGGGATTGTTTGTCAATAGCATCGACACTCAGGTTCAAATTAGTGTTTTTAGTTACAAATGGATTAACCACAGCATTGTCCAAAAAGGTCATTTCCTTGTAATACATGAATACACTTCAAAGGTAAAGACGATATTATTCCGATTGTCCTGCAATCATCTGATGTGATTAACGTCAACAATGAAGAGGTACATTAGCAAAGCCGCACTCTATTCCTTGAATAACAACATTATAAATAAACTTCTAGAACGATTGATTTAATTGATTAATTGAATTTAAACGGCGTACCCGCACGGTAGGGCTCTTTCGCGCCGTACAATATTTTGTATTTATACGCGTTTAAAAATACGAATGGTTTAATATCGACCAGCGATATATAAAAAACAAAATAATTTAATATAAAATGACAAGATATTGGTAACAGTAAAATATAAAACTTCCAAATCAACGTCTAAAAAGGAAATGCAATGAATCTAATAAAAGCTATTCTAAGACGTTACTATGTCCCAAACAATTTCAGTTTGTATTAGATGGGCCTAATCAGCAACGAGTTATATAAAAAAGTGCGACATTAATAGTCCATAATTCTGCATAATAATATGCGACCAGCGTCTGCTTTCCACACATGGTGGTTATCTTGACCTCATATAAATAAGAGCATTTGGACTGTGTTGATTCTGGTGTTTTGTCTGCGTGGTAATGTTACAGATAGGAAGAAAAACAAGAACGTTTGATCAGTCTTATAAGAAAATTGATTAACGGTGCATCTGTTTGAGGTTTGGAAGTGCTCTATTTAGACTAAAATAGTTATACCAGAAGAAATGAAGACTTACTGAAACAGTAATGGGCTACGGAACATTCGGAATTTGTAACTGAAACGACCGACATACGTTTATTTATAATGTCATTAAAACAATTTGTACATAGTTATGCAGGCTGAGCATTCGCTTCTAGTGTAAAGTTAACACGTTAGGTAGGCGAAGGAAATAGGAACGCTTATTTGTATGAGTTTGGTTCTGATGACATATATAGAAATTGGGATAAATAGGCGAAGTAAACAATTGTGTAGAGGTCGTGTTTGTATTCACCAGTGTTTGCCTTGAATCATTCACAAGTTGCTCACGATTTGGAATGCAAACAATGCATTAACTACATGAAAGAACTCATGTGCTTCAGTATGTATTGATGATTTAGTGGCAAAATCCCTAGAACAGAATAAAAACAAAATGCCTATTTACCACTTATCGATACGTAAAATATTGGTATAATATGCATGCTAACTTTTGTCCCTCTAGTTGGTATGCACCTAGGTACATGGGTAGCTGAAATGCTTATATAAAACTGGAACCGGTTGATATGATATTAAAGAATTTTCTCCCCACAGAAAAGATCATTAATCACATTGTCCACGCGATGATCGACATGGGGGTATGGTATGGTGGTGTAAAGAGATTTCATTCCATTCGTCTGAGATGATATTGCGTAATACCTGTCGTGTCTGTGTAGGCCATGTCCATCAGGCGTTATAGAATATTTTTGAGTAACGGCAAAATGACTGAGTTCAAGACAAAATGTATATCCTTCTTCGAAATAATGTCGTTAGTTGAGGTTGTAGATTTATGAATTAGGCAAAACTTTCTAAACATTACATAATAATGATGATGATATATCAGAGAATATCAATACTCGAGGAAAGCATAAACAAAGTATTATATAATGTTGAATCTGAGCGGTTATAAGCAAATACTTTTAAAGAAAAAGTAATGACAAGAAAGAAACATTTTACTGCGGGCAATTGTAAAATGATTTTAAACAACAATCTAGAAGTTATGCATCGTACAATTCGCTTTTTGTGGCAAATTTTGATTAACCCATCATTTTTTCTCACAACGGTGCGCTCAGTCTCAATCAATTTCAGACACTTGATTGTTTTTTAAAAAAAATAATTAAAAAAATAAAAATAAACTCAATCCATTTCAGTCACTGAATAGATTAATACAATATTGGAACGAAGAGAAAAGAGGAAGTGTTTCATTCGTAACGTTTTGATTGAATAATTAAAATAACATCACGACAATTATACCCCTGTTTATAAAACTCGTTGAAATGGTCTTATAGAGAAAGTATTAACCATTTGCATAACATCAACCATCAAAACATTGCCGACTAAGCGCAATATTGTTACTCAACCTGGATTTAACATGCTCTTGATTGACAGTGGAAGGCATAGGAAGAGAAGTGGATATTGAATGTACAAATACGTTTGCTATCTGTAATTCATGTCCATCAAGGAATAATGAAGTAAAATAATGAGAAACATTTGGAACATAATGTGCAAATATTGTTACAACTCTATGGTCTTAACCAATGTAAGAGAAAGGGGGAAAACCATCAAGATCCGTCAAATTCAAATTCAAGAAATACTAATTGTCTCTAACCTATTAAGAGAAACATTAAAATGAACATACATCATCGCGAAATGCATCTTCAATACTCCTGAAAGGTATATCAAGATGATGGTGCTATGGTATCCACAGACGGACTTGCACATAAATGTGTGGTTCGTTGTGATAATGGAACAATTACATCATCTCACCATACTTTTAATCGCAACTACCCTATCCCACGTATGTTTGAGCAGATTTATTTTCGCAGTTTGCCTAAATTTAACTGATTAAAGTAAGGCGTTAAGGCATTTTTAATTGTGATGCCCTGGGGATGGGGGGTGAGATAGATAGCTGCAGAGCATGTAATGCGCTAAATAATCTTTCTTCTTAAAAAGTTGTAATATCAATTGAATTTACATCTTTGATATATAATATAAAAACAGCACTCAACAAACTAGTGAAAAACATAAAAGCTATAAATTTAGATGTGCTTACAGATAAATTAAAAATTCGCCTTATATTTTTGATAGATAAAGACATTCTGGAAGACGTGACACGCTCCACCGAAGCACATGGAAACGGGTACAATTCCGAACATGCTGGTATGACCATTCGCATTTCTCTGAATGATAAAATATATATCAAACCTATGTAAAAGCTATGTATAACACATTTACATTCAGAACTTGGTTTACTCACAATCTAGTTATATAATGTTTGTAGTTGTAAACTTCATTTCAAATGCCAGAGCTTCTTGGAACTACAGGTGAGAGCTCAGTGCTGAGTGGGGACCAACGTTTGCCGAGCTACCCCAAAAGAGGTATCCATGTTTAGCCAGCCAGAGGTGTTAACCCCTACCAGGACACCATTATACGCAACATATACTGTATGTCAACACAAATTAAATTTTGTATCTTGGCTTTCATTGGGTGATATTTGTCAACCTGGCTGTTTGGGCGGCCAAGTGCTTGGAACATCGATTGTGTCATACCAAAATATAATATAATTGTCAGTGCAATATTACATTTGCTGTATGAGCTATATGGATATAGAAAGACGAGAAAGGTAACGTAAGTCAGTGTTTATTACGTAGACGCCCTTTATTGTCCTACAGTATAGATTGTATGTAAGTAATCATAACAAATAATACAGTAAAATAATATAATAATAAAGTAAAAGCTTGGACTTAAATGTGAACGCAAATAATTATATAGTACAACATATTGCAATATCAAATCGCTGCATGGCAGCTGGAAAATATTATCATGAAAGCCCTTTTGTTAGCATTGTTCAATGTGATCATTTTGTGTTATTATTATAACTATTAGTCTTAGTAGTAGTAGTGGTATTATTATTATTATTATTATTATTATTATTATTATTATTATTATTATTATTATTATTATTATAACTGGTAGCTAACAATACTTATTTATATATTTATATAGATGGCAAGATTATCTACGGGGTGGTTGCTGCCTCTGCTATGCTGCTTTTAGCATTAATCATAACAGCCCTTGTCTGTATTTTCAGGTATGTAGACGTACATGTATGAACTATATATATATATATATATATATATATATATATATATATATATATATATATATATATATATATATATATATATATATATATATATAGATAGATATATATGCTGCATTGCATTTGCATGGTTTCTACAGATATCAGTGTCAAGTACACTTGTCCTACTGTGTATTTGTCTCGAGGATACAGGTTGTAAGGTTCCTGTTATACACGGCAGCTATGTTTAACGATGACTTTTTTTAATTATAATTTAATAAATGCCTGATTTTGATAGAGGTGACAGTTAGTTGTATAGGTGCCTGTTCTAATTTCTTTGTAATATTTATACTTGATAAGGAAGACAAATATGTCCATACAAAAGTCGTATGTTGCGTAAAAGCGCCGTATATGTACAAAAATAACCCATCCATTCAATGGTATATATCTCTATAATTTTGTAATTTCTGATTTATGCTTGTATTTAATTCTTCCACGTGTTATTCATGGTTATGTGTTATATAGAATATATATTGTTATATTTTGTTTACTTGACCTGAGGCGGTTAAAAGCATACAATTACATCTGATTTAGAAATATGTTTAAATATGCTTTAACAAATAAAACTAATATTCTTACAAACAATCCTTTTGGATATAATTCTCATTGACTGATTTATTTACGACGTTCTTAGAAGAATTCATTAAATTGGTTGGGATAGGGCACAGGGCACATGAAGAAAACATTTTAGGGTAAAGTCATCTTTCAGGTGGCATATGTTGTAAACTGTACTCGAAATTGACGTGCATATTAAAGAGAGAACTGAACAATTAGCATCATTCCTTTTTAATGACATTTTCATTTGTATTGTTCCCGTAGTATTACTGCAAACGCGTTTTATGTTGTATGTCGATATTATTGGAGAGAACAAACATTTCTTTGTGCAGTTCAAAATCAATACAAATTGCTCATTATCTTAAAATTTAATATTACTACCGAATTGTTGTGAAATATTCGACGCAGTTCTGGAGAATGCCTTCTTTGGACGTCATGATTATTGGAGGACCACAACATATCCGCTTTTGGTATTGATACAGAAGTTTTCATTCCTATTATCAGCATTACTTTGGATCATCTACCTAATGCCGTAATCTCTTCCTACATTTTCATTAATACGTTTGAATAATTATCTATTTGTAAAATGTTAAACAATTTGTAGGTTTCGCTTCTTTCTGTTACTTTGTTGTGACCATCGGAAAATTAACACTATATACAACAACTATTTGTACCGCCAGATTTGCATGATGAAGACGAAAGAAAGTTTCGAAATTATTCCTTATGATCTTACCAGAAACGTTTGTAAAAGAGGATATCTTTAACATACGCATCACAAGTACCTAGACGACGACTATCGTTATCATTATAGGCTGCAATTGTTTCCCAAGAAACATCACTTCATATTGATTAAGTCAATCATTAGTTCCAACCGCCCACATTTATTTCCCCTTTCATTGAGTTTAAACTGTACAAATCTGCTATAAAACGTAACACGTGCAGATATATTCCGCATGTCCTACTTTGTTAATGAGATCTAGGCACAGGAGATGAATCGTTTCTCGTATGTAGTTGGCTTTTCTTAAGTCGTTTCACATTTGGAATGTATTATCTGGTATCGTTAACTTTGGGGACATTTACCTTATTCTATTAAATCATTCTGAAGCGAATACTGACATTCCGTTGGCATATAATGCTGCTTGAGATAATTCAATATGGTGATCTTGCATAGTCAGGATCATAATATGTTATACGTGTTCATTTCTAAGCATCAGTTAACATGCGCACATAACCACATTGCAACTGATTAGTTCAGTCTGTTCCTGTTGTTGTAGTAATGAAATATTATGTTCACAATGTTTTAATATTTATGAATATCAAAATTGATTCATTGACTGATTGCTTTTTATGGCGCATCAGCACATTTATGGTATTTAGAGCCATACAATAGGTTTTATTTATACATGTTAATATACTAAAAGGTTTAATATCAACCAGCGATATAGAAAACCAAATAGTTCAAAGTAAAATGATACGATGTTGGTAACAGCAAAATATAAAGCTTCCCAATCAACGAGAGATGTAAATGATGTAAGTTCAGGAAAAGATGTCGAAATTTAGAGGACGTATTTGCATTAGATAAAAATGCAATATAATACCTAGGACATACCAAGTTAGATTGCATGATAGTTCGTGTACATCTACATTATGTGATACACTCAATCGACGGATTAACTTTGATAAATGTCAACCACATTTTAACATCTGTATATAACAGGGTTGTTTCTGTATTAGCCTCTCAGTTGTGTTAATGGTAAAGCGTAAGTCGTTTACTTACTTATACTTATCTAAGAACCATACATTTAGGCGAGATTTTATTGTCTGGGCAAAAGTGAGAAAGAGAACTATATCATCAGGTTGAAACTCCATTCTTATGTATCTATGGCATATGTTAAAAACTTTTTTTTTGAAAACGAGAATTCGATTTCTTTTGATTGTGTATTCCTAAAATGTTACCAATGCATTATTTGCTTATTATTTGGCATGTTGTATTTATACACAGTGTTAGAGGATTGCGAAAATTGCGTTTGCCAAATTTAAATGGGTGAAGGTAATTATATAAAAACACCCACACTATCACATACTAGCTGCATGGGTTTGAGATGTATTGTGACTAAGTGCTTACATTTAAGTTTCAAAGTTTTAACAAAATTGTTTCGTTAACTACAAAGCGTATTACTGACTAGCAAAATTGGAGTTTGCGTGTGCTCAGGATGGCCTATTTGATGAATCCAATGTCAGTGTGTGGTTGGTCAGATTATAAGACGCTATTAATTAAGCGCAATGCATCATTCTATATTGTTTGATGTTGCTTCCAACATTTGTTGAGTCTGTTTATATCTGAAACGGTGAAATCAAGCTTGATCTGTCTGAAAATTTAGATATTTCTTGAATCCTAAATGTTCTCAAGTACAATTGTTATTCATTAGTTTTTGGTGTCCTATATAAGTTTTAAAGTCCAACAAAATATTGATTTGGTTTGCATGGAAGCGTGGTGTTAATCAAATAATTTATTATTACATTACCAGAAGAGGCACGGCAAAGAGATATAAAATTAAATATATAAATAAATAATATACAAATGATATCGCAACATCCAATAGCAGATGCATAAATACATGGTTTGTATAATTAACAGATATGAACTGGATTTCAAACAGGCTGATGTTATCATATCGTAGTTTAACACAGTTCATTCTGTTTTTGATTGGAGTGAATTAATATTACAATCTGAAATGGGTTATGCAACGTTAACTAAAATATTAACGAACTACATGAACTCTTCGAAAACCGCAAAGAACAGGAGATAGTATGAAATATATCATTATACAATTTATTAAAGCAAAGACAACTGTCAGGATGATGAATTTTTTGTCTATAATGGTGCGCAAAGGTAACATTAGCAGGATTGTCAACATCAAGGTCGCAGTTATAGTTAATCACAGCTACATAACCAATGAAGTTTAGATAATAAGTTCTTGAAAATAAACAGTGATGGAAAAGAATCAAAGATAACGCCACAAAGAGAAACATGTAACAGCGGTAGCAGGAATGGTCGAATGTTATAGTTAAGTGATAAACACATCCGCTAAACGGATGTTATGGGCATGCGAGGCCACACAATCTATTGTTTATCAACAACGTTAAGGACATCATGGTGTATATATGTCTGTAATGGTGCGCAGAGGTAAAATCAGCAGGATTATGTCAACTTGGTGACCCCATTTATAAACTTTATAGCAAATAACAGCTACACAACTACATAGGTTTAGATAACAAGTCGTTGGAACCAAACTGTGATGCAAAAGAATCAAAGATAACGCAAAAATTGAAAACAGCATATCGGGATATGAGCTTATGCGTTTGAATAAACTATGGCAGAATTTTTGCCATTCTTATTTATCATTCATTAGTTTCGTCTTTTAGAGATGCATTGGTGGTCATTGTGATCGTTCCAACATTATTAATTTTAATTGCTTTCATTTCCACACGATCACTGTTAGTTCCATATCGTGTTGCAAATTTGATCAATTCTCCAACTTATGCTTCTGAGACAAAATCCTCTTAACTATACAAATAACTGATAATTAAGTATTAAATCGCTTAATAATTCATTGTTAAAAATCAGTCATATTATGAAGGAGGCAGTCAATACTTCAATCATGTATATTCAGTCCAAATGGTATACAAGTTTAGAACCAGAGCACTCTCAATTACGAGGCAGACGGTTAAACCACTTAGGTCAAAATATTGCTATATATCATTTCAGTATTAAATCATTTCCTTATATCAATTACAAAAACAAAGATGTCCATTTTGTATATATCGATTAAAGCCAAATCTGCTGAAATCTACTCAAAGCAAAGCTAATAGTTGTTCTTTCACAAATATATGTTCCTATTCACTAAATATTTAAAGGCGAAATCATCTTTCTGCATTGATATTTTAACTCTCTTACGGTGTGACTAAATCGTCCATTAGTGCATCGATAACAAAATATTCCGACACTTAAGACTGATTTTAGTTATAAGTTTTCAAATAATTCTCTGGCACGTGAAATCCTTCGCATTGTTCTTTTTTTCGAGTTATAAAGTCAACATTGTTGACGTTATTCTACTGAAGCACAAACAAAACCTTACAATGTTTATATGTAAATTTATAAGAATTTTCTGTCGATATTTCGGTAGTTTCTTCATTAAATTTGATTGTTGAGGATAGCCTTTCTAAGCTTTCAGCCTACACTAAGAACAGGAACCGCCTTAAAACAATTCGAATATCCGCCTACTTTTGGCTTGAATTCAACACTTTTGAACGACAGAGTTACTCTTCGATTTAAAATTGCTTGCGAATTTCATGAATTTTTTCGGGAAACCAAACCATTTAATTTAGTACTATATTTAGTGAAGCGTTTATCCTCAGGTGTGTACTGTGTTTAGAAGATGGCTTGGATTATAAGACACTGTGGTTGACGTAGCAACATATCATTTAAATTTACTCAAATGATTACGGTGGATACCTAAACACGTATAAATGTCACCGCTATAAGCCTGTTGTTTGAAGTTCGTATTGTACTTTGCTAGTGATGTCGATTCCTTGTTATTGTAGTTAATGTATTCAATCTTTACAAATTTTAAAATTTGTTAACTCTGAGTAAATCGGAGTGGAGAATGACATAAAGTTTGTGTCTTACGACTCGATCTTTTTATGGCAAGTGACAGGAAAGGGCAATAACCCACATGTTTAGTAAAATTCAACAAATAATGTATTTCTCAGGAATACAAAGTAAAAAACTTTTAAAGAATTGACATTACTTTTAATTAAATATCCTAATTAGAACTGAACGTTTATATAACAATAATATAGCTATAGCGACCTGAATGAATTCAAATTGTGTTCCAAATACATTTCAATCTAAGACGTGTTTATATTCAAATAATTTCGAATGGGCTAATAGGCAATTTTGAGTTAAAGTAGACATAATCCAAATGTCCTTCAAAGAATTCATTACGATTTCAGAATATTTATTTAGTCCAAAAGTTATATAAACAACCAAAATATACGACTCTTACACACAGACACATAAACAGAGATAGGTTCATATTTCAGTGAAATTGAAAAAACAATTATTTCGTCGTTGGCTCAAATATATTTCCTGAAATAATTTAAATTTAGTGACATTTCTCAATAAATACAGAGTGACCGAATACTAAAATTATTTGTCAGAGAGATTGACTGGGATTAATAGTTAATTCAGTTCAGGAAGTATCGTTTTGCTAAAGACTTTTGATACAACACCACGACATACATACATACATACATACATACATACATACATACATACATACATACATACATACATACATACATCCATACATCCATCCATCCAACCATCCAACCATCCATCCATCCATCCATCCATACATACATACATACATACATACATACATACATACATACAGTAACAAATAATCGACATTCATAAATTATTAAAATTAATTATAGGCACATTATTTTTATATGAAACCTTTAATTAAATTAATGTTAATAACATATACTGTATAGACATATTATTGTTATATCAAACCTAAAATTCAACTAATGTGATTACAAGATAATAAAAGCAAGTAATTGTTATATCAAAACTGTCATTACATAAATGTGATTTGAAGAGATTTATATAGACATCTTAGCGTAATATCAAATCTGTAATCACATTAATGTGATCAAAATATACACTATTGGTACCTTATTTTTAAAATCAAACCTATAACTAAATTATTGTAATTTAAAGAGAGACTATAGGCACCTTACTGTTACATAAAACCTGTAATTAAATTATTGTGATTTGAAGAGATAATCTTGGCACCTTATTTTTCTATAAAATCTGTAATTAAATTAATGTGATTACAAAATGCACATTACCACCATAATGTGGATTTTTCCTCAATTATGGTTCAGCAGTTGAATAATTCTGATTAAGTCAGTGTTCCAAGGTTATTTAGGACTTTATTTGCAATACCGCAAGTTTCAAAAGTTTTTGTGCGTTTTAGAGAAAGAACTTATTTGTTGAATTTTTTTTAAGTTTGTTAAGGATGTTGCTTCCTCTTCATGTTACTTATTTAAAAGCATTGACTCATTACAGTTCTTACAATATTAGGATCATTATAGTGCTTTGAGTCAATGACATTTTTTAAAATCATTTTCACTAGTATAATCTTTGTAGCAATGATAATAACTAGTATTCTTAGAACAATTAACAGCTGCTCAATTTTCGGGCACTTCTTTTGTATCTGGGCTTTTTAGGTACATATATACACGACAATTAGTCAAACGTGCAATAAGATCTGAAGCAGAAATCAGTCTTATTGTTTTGTTCGGCAATTCGAATGAACTGGCATTTATTCAGTTTATTTATTGACTGAAAATACAACATTCACATCTCTGATATTCTCTGGAAAAGAAGGTTAGAAAGGGATTATGATAAAGTCAAGCAAAAAAACTCTACATCATATTACTGTGATTTACAAAAGACACATAGGCACGACACAAACCATCACAAGCATATCGAAAACGTTGATTTTCTTTGGATTACCACTAACGCTTATTTAAGGATTATATTCATTAGGACTTATGATAACAATGATGTTACAATTTTATTAATTTGCAATACCGTAAGTTGTTTAATATTTTCACTTTTCGCTTCAAGGGAGATAAAATGATTGTTTAATTCTACAAAACTAGTTGATTGTTTTGATCTTTTTAATTACTAATCTTAAGATCAATAATAGGCTACCTACCTTCTAACATATGTTCTTTACTTGCAGTTTGCATGGAAACAACAGGTTTACAGTCTAATGTGAGCAGAACAATTGACTCAGACATGATCAGTAGAGTTTTGAAAGGATTATCGGTATATTGGTTTGAAGGTATTCGTATAAATCTTTTCTCTTATCATACTCTGATCTGCTCGTTAATTTTCCCTGTCAAATATTTTATTTGACTGATGTAAAAACAAGATCCTTAACATTATATTTAAGCGCATGTCAATCGATGAAAATACTGAAACCATTTATACGCGTGATCAATATACAGAAATCATGTATACGCATGTCTATCGATGAATATACAAAAATCATTTTTATGAATGTCTCTCGATGAATATACGGAAACCATTTTTGTTTTCGAATGTTATGGCATAAATATCAATTTGTGGTGTTCTTATTCTTAGTTGTGGATATTATATTAACTAACGACATGATGAGATGAATCCACGTGGGATATTTCAAACGATCGTCGTTTTAAAAAAATGTCATATATTCAGATGTACATCCGCAAGGAACAAATTCTCTTTCACTCATTCCTTCCAATGACATCATTTATCTGATCTGATGAAATCGTCATTCATAACTGACAGAGCAATTTATATGGAATAACTATAGTAAGACGCAATCGACGGTGTATTTCAGGAAAGAGATTGTGTTTGTATAAAGCAGATGAAACACCTAACGCCATCAAAGGCTTGCAACTCCATGTGCAATAGCGATCAGACTGATCTGTGTGGTGGAAACCAATCATTTTCTTCATATGAAAGAGGTAATTGTATATTAAACGTAGCCACTATTAAGATAGAGGAAACTGGGATTTAAGTAGGGATAACATAATTTTATGGCATCATCAAAAGTGTTGTAAATAATGATTTTTGTTTCTTGTAAAGCATGCTCCGATGTTATATCTATTGATATTTGCAATATTTATATTGTTGACATGAATTCTCAGTTATGTATTTTTGATAGCGGGGTTTTTGTGCACCTATAATATTTCTATACATATTTGCAATATTTATATTCTTGACATGAATTCCTTATTATATATTCTTAACAACAGAAGAATGACTGTTTGAGAGTGGTGCGTATCATGATCACATTTTTATAGTTCTAGACGATATCCTACATTTTCTTGCATCGCGGGACATAAAGAACGTACTCGAAGTTTTAAAACAGGAAATTGTTTCATAATCTCTTGTTCATCAGATCTTTATTTCGAGGATAATTTTCATTCATAGCAGCAATTCTTGTTTTGTATCTTCTTATGGATAATATAAAACAGCTATATATCATATAACGGTCATATAATTGTATGATATGTCATTACATTTGCATTTCACACCTTAAATCACTTGTTTGTCAATGCAGCTTCTTGACACTGTTTAACAAAATTCATTAACAAAAAAAAGTTGAATAATGACCTAATGAGCACAGGACCGTGCAATCATAATTCAAACATTCGTTCTTTATATGTTGAACGGACTTAATATGTACATTTGTTCTTGAAATACAAAATAGTGATCCAGTGGCACAGCTGACATCGTTAAAACTCATATTCATTCCCAGACAAATTGATGAGAAAAGCATGGTCATTAAAATATGCATGAGCCTCAAAATAACTCAAACAAAGCTAGCAGTCTTCCTAATGTACCTCTGATTCTAATTTACGTTTCATCTTATTCAATTCGTAATCATTGAACAAAGTAATTGTTCTCAGTTCCACGGAAACCATGGGCGTACCTATTCACAATGTAGCCAGTAGCAAATCAAAGCATCAGACCTAGGTTAATTTAAATCCTTAAACATGCAAGAAACTAATGTCACAGAGATTACAATCGAGATTTGTGTGCTATGACGTTACGGACCAACATGTGTAAAACGATATGCCCCATCAAATAAGTGTCGTAAAAATACGATTTTCATTTCATCAGCGATGACAAATCTATGCATCTCTAAATTTTTTTTATAGAAAGGATACAGTAAAATCACGGTAAGAATATTTACGTGTATCAATATAAGCATCTATATTTGTAAAGGTTTTGGTATGTTGCTGGTCAGCTAAAGACTGCTGCAGCAAAATGCACCATGTCACCTTCAATTTATTCTGAGAAGGTCGTAAAGCCAAATTACCAGTTCAAGGCTATCATTTGATAAGGTTGTTTTAATTGTGTTATTTGATAAAACTAGACTTAATCCGCTGCAGATTTTCACAAGACTTTCTAAATTATCTTACAATTGTATAGACCGAAAGGAAAGATAAGCTCATTTGATAGTTCCATCGTCGCGGTAAAGTCAGGCCTATCAACAAATACCCATAAAAACGACATTAAATATATATATATATATATATATATATATATATATATATATATATATATATATATATATATATATATATATATATAAATACTATGTGGTCACAAAAACTTCTCTCAGCTCTGATCAATACATGCTTTTCTATATCAAAGGCCAATCACATTTCAAGTAAATAATTCAGAATGCATAAATCGCAAATGGACAGCTATTGGTTCACATCTATGTCGAATGGATCTAGTTTTTTCTTCCTGATGGTGACTTGCGAAGATGTTTTGTGCAGGCATGGGAGGGCAACTCGTGTCTCCAAGTAAAGTACCATTGAATTTGGAATAAAATCAGACATATTGGCTTGGAATTCATCGTGTGATAACAGTTTTTGAAGATAAAGGTACCAATAAATTCATTTTAAAAGCGTCTCTTTGCACGTTTTCTTGAATTTTAAAACGATGTCTTTATTATGAAGTCAGAGACTCCTTTCAATCCATCTGTTCTATAGTTAAAATGACTACCTTGATATTAGTCCGAGTTTCCTCTGACCCTTGCCACCCCATTTTTTATATTTGGTTTTTTATGTTGGGGTGTAGGGTCAGAGCGCATCCCCTATCAAAAAGTTGGAATTCGCCGACACCAGCTGGTGTCGGCATGGGGTCCTCGCCTACTGACAGGCCTAGAAAATTTTAATGACATTATATTGGGTCATACTTACATTAAATCAATAGGGAAATGATTTATCTTCTCAGAAATTACAAGTATAACACTGATTGTGTATTTAATCCGTTGTCGGACGAGATGAAAGTACAGCGTTGATGAATTTTAACCTCGTTCACACCATTTGCATTGCTAGTCACGTGACTAGCCAAATCTCGCAGCCGATATGCATTATACGTCACAGGTCAAATAGTCACGTGATAACAACAAACCCGCGTTGTCGTATGGTTTTAGCGTGATCAATCTGCTTCTTTCCAGGACGATGCGACAAAGACACGTTTCCGGTTGGTGTCATCTCAATTAATATGTTGAAAAGCAAATGTTCTTTCATGTTATTCTAAACATTCATTCACTATTTTCGAGTATTTACTTGATCAACATTCAGTCATTGGAAAAAAATTGTAATGTAATAAATGTACTATGATGGAGTGTTCCTGCTGTGGCACAGAGTTTAAGAAAAAAAATAAAGGATTTAAAAGAATAGCCATTCATTCTAAATTTAAAGGTAGACCTAGTGCGGCAGAATTAGTAGAAAAAATATATTCTCTCTCTCTCTCTCTCTCTCTCTCTCTCTCTCTCTCTCTCTCTCTCTCTCTCTCTCTCTCTCTCTCTCTCTCTCTCTCTCTCTCTCTCCTTACCTTACATTGTCTAACATCATTGGTGGGAGAATGTAACATACACTTTTCCCATACCCAGAGGGAAGGACAGCATATGTGTCACTTCCATCAATAAGTGATTTTATTATCTCGTACTGTTTTTCTTTAATTTTAAAATTATATCCATTTTCAAGAAGTATCTCATTGGCAAGAGATTCCATGTCTTTACCTGCCATGTTGCAATATAGATGTATGCACCAAAGTTTCTTTGAGGAAAGAAGACAACAAACTCGAAACCAGTAATTCTGCCTAACTAGGTCCAGCTTTAAATTTAGAATGAATGGTTATTCTTTTAAATCCTTTATTTTTTTTTTCTTAAACTCTGTGCCACAGCAGGAACACTCCATCATAGTACATTTATTACATTACAATTATTTTCCAATGACTGAATGTTGATCAAGCAAATACTCGAAAATAGTGAATGAATGTTTAGAATAACATGAAAGAACATTTGCTTTTCAACATATTAATTGAGATGACACCAACCGGAAACGTGTCTTTGTCGCATCGTCCTGGAAAGAAGCAGATTGATCACGCTAAAACCATACGACAACGCGGGTTTGTTGTTATCACGTGACTATTTGACCTGTGACGTATAATGCATATCGGCTGCGAGATTTGGCTAGTCACGTGACTAGCAATGCAAATGGTGTGAACGAGGTCAAAATTCATCAACGCTGTACTTTCGTCTCGTCCGACAACGGATTAAATACACAATCAGTGTTATACTTGTAATTTCTGAAAAGATAAATCATTTCCCTATCGATTTAATGTAAGTATGACTCAATATAATGTCATTAAAATTTTCTAGGCCTGTCAGTAGGCGAGTACCCCATGCCGACACCAGCTGGTGTCGGCGAATTCCAACTTTTTGATAGGGGATGCGCTTTGACCCTACACCCCAACATAAAAAACCAAATATAAAAAATGGGGTGGCAAGGGTCAGAGGAAACTCGGACTACCTTGATATAATTAGCACAAACAACATGCATCAAACAACCCCACTGAGATGATATTAGTGATTTGCCTAAACGTTGACTGGTTTAAATATCCGAACGGAAGTAAATAAAATTGGACTAAAAACCATTACAATTAGATTATTAGGATATAAGCATTTCTTGTTTCATAACAGCATTTTGACTAGAATATTTTCTCTAGTTGTCATGAGGATTGCCAAACTAATTTGAATTTAGACATATCACGATTAGGCATTTCTTGGAAATGTCAGAATGAAATAATATGCATGCAAACGATTGAAAACTATCTTCCAGAAACATCTTAAACATGATCGCTCGTGAAATGATCAACTGCGTTATCCATAGAAATGTAGGTAGATACATATATAATATATATTTTGAAACTACAATCATGACTTGTACTTGTTAAATGTTTACCTGAATTAATATATTAATTCTTACATTGAAAACTTCCGCTTTAGCAGAGACGTTAAACTACACGTACTGTTCAGTGGCCCGTAAAGAGGGAGACATAGTGATGATTGAGGCGGAATACTGTCAAGCGAAGAATACCTTTCTATGTCAAGGTAATGTCCTGTCACATAATTTATTATGAACAAATTAGAATTGAATTGTAATGTCGTTGCGTTTATTATATTGGTGTATAATACTTATAATAAGATGTCGATGTGTGTATTTCTGTCTGTCTATATATATGTATGTATGTATGTATGTTTGTGAGTATATATGTGTGTTTTGTATCTATACTAGTTCTACTGCAACTAATACTCATTGTAGCCCTCTATGCTAAATATATTTACGTTCCAATTAAATGGACATAATTACATACAAACACACTCACTCAAACACTATTGAAAATAAGTCAATAGTATAAGTCATAATATGAAAACCGTTAAATGAACATACCCTAATAGTTACATTGTGTATATACAGTAAAAACTTCATGAGATAAAAAGTTGAAAGGTTAGTAAATTTATGTTACAAAATAGTTTATTCATCAAGTGGACCATGATCCATTGAATTAGATTATAATTATATAATTAAATTATTATTTTAATTTTATTTGAAATTATTTTCCAAATTAGTGCTTCTTAATATAAAAGTCTGATCAATCAACTCCTACATGGCAGCAATTTCCTGTCTATTTGATCTCAGGACTATAAGTAAAATGTTTACCGACGACTCGTCAACGGCGGGTAACTCAGGTGGTCTCCATTTTCCAAAAGGACCTAAGTTTAATATAAAAAATACTTTTGTTGCTTTTGTAACTAATGGATCCTTGAAAGAGACAGGAGATCTCTTGATTCTTTTTCCTGTTTTCTTTGTCATAGCCATGGTGTAAGATTAAAGCATTTCGGGATTGAAAAGTTTCCCATCAGTACCATTTATGATACGGACAGCATGGTGATAATAAAGCAACATATGTCTAGGAGTAAGCGCTGCACAATGACGTGTTCACACGCACCACCTACATTTCCCCCTCTACCTGACAATGACGTTGTCGATGGGTTGCTAGTGCACTGGAACGTGGGTTAATATACGACGTCAGTTTCCGAGTATGGAGGCTGTAGTCTGTATTGGTGATCAGCAGTTCATGTTAGGCGTACGTCTGGAGCAACAGGAGACATTTGCTTTCACAGTGACCCACTTTATCCCAGTCAACCTGATCAGAGCCTAATCTTTAACTGACATCGCCAAAATCGACGAGCGTATCTGCCATTAGAACGTCCGCCATGGCGAAGTGGATGTCCTCATAGAACTTGATCTTCAGTTCATCTGGTCTTATTAATATTGTAAGCGTTGTAACGTATGAATGTAGGGTGCTTTCTCCTGAACAAGAGGGGTAATCCAAACAAATGTATAAGGAGCCCATTTCACAGAGTTCGCATTCTTCTGCAAATCAGGTTTCGCTCGAAGAAGTGATGTCCACGTTGTGTATGTCAAGTTCCTTTCATAATAGTTATTTTATCCTCTTTGGCTTTTCCGCATCGTCAATATTTATTATTGTGCGCCCGTATCATGTGCCAAAAGGGTGAGAAACAAACTTAAGTTTCCTTTTTGTATTTGGAAAGCTGTTGTAGCGACCCCGCCCGCAGCGGTATGCTTACAAGGGCTTCTTAGTGCAGGCAATCTCTAGGGCACCTTTTCAACCCTATTCCTCGTGCCAGGGATGAAAGCAGTTTATTCCTGAAGTGGGCTGCTCATTCGTTATGGGGTTGCCGGACTCCACTGCTGCTCCATGTATGTGGTGAACGATCCTATTGCTCTGAGCCGCCTTTGTGAATGTTTTCGGCTACGGCTGACAGTGTATCCATACATGCCGCTTCGTCGCTTGCCTGTCGCCAAAGGAGTTTATTGGGTCATGACATATAATTGCTGGATGGCAAGAATGACTTGCCCTGTTACATTGTTTAAAGTGAGGAAGAGTGGTGCAGTTCGTCTAACTCAATCCCTCACCCGAAACCATCTAGGTCCAACAGGACTACAAAGTAGAGACCGCTAGGGATAAAGTTGGGTGCAGTGGATTACCAGGACGTCCGTCGTGTCTCGTTGTACTCTTAGCACTCACGGCGCTTTGCCGGAAATCGCTTTCGACCCGTTGACCTGCTTGTGGTTCCTCCGCAAAGGCTACCGAATACAGTCTTCACATGCTACTTATACAACACTTAGCTCACCGTGGGTTTAAAACGCATCGGCTACCCTCAGCCTTGTTTACCCGCCAGTCAAGTCCATTTTCCGAAATGTGGCCTTTGAGCATGCCATAGCTTCTTGGAACTACAGGTGAGAGCTCAGTGTCGAGTGGGGACCAAAGAGCTACCCCCGAAGAGGTATCCATGGTTAGCCAGGCAGAGGTGTTAATCCCTCCCAGGAAACCAATATACGCAACATATAAGGTACGTAAACACAAATAATAATGTTTACATTGGCTTTCATTGGGTGATATTTGTCAACCCGGCTGTTTATGCGGCCTATTGCTTAGAACATCGACCGTGTCATACCAAAATATAATAGCAATGGCAATAAGAGCTGCGTCGCTAGATGCGCAGCATTAGGATATTTGTGTTTGTGCTTGTCGGCTTGGTGTCCGGACAAATTGACCGGGTAGGACTACGTATCAGAGGCATGATGATCTAGTGCTAGACATCATATTACACTGCCACCCTGCAGAGATCGCAGCGACATGACTAAACCATTGTTAAAACAACATTAAAAATATAAGTCACACCCACATACATACATACATACATACATACATACATACATACATACATACATACATACATACATACATACATACATACATACATACATACATACATACATATTTAGAAGCAAGACAAAATTATCCGGTGTTTTCGTCTAAGTCCTGAACGTCGTGCATATGACTGATTAAATATATTTACGGTCATTCTTCCAGTATTAGATTGTACGCTTAAATGTATGATATTATACATTGAGAAATGTAAATCTCGCGTTCTCATTTCAACAGATAGCAATCTGGAACGATCATCAGCTAGTCCACAGTCCACCATGGAACCTATTCCGGGAGAACGAAGCAATTTAGAACCTACTGGTATGAACGTTTGTATCTCTATGAAATATGTAAAAGCAGTAGTTTGCACATCTATGTTTCGAATCAGACGGCTATATTTCGTCAGAATGTGTTTGTGCTGAAAGCAAGTGCAGTGTTAGAATTTCAATTATTGTAAACTACATTTGATATAAACACAATTAAGTATAATTGTTAGCGCATACAAGTCATTTTCATTTAAATTAAAATTAATTAATTAATAATCTCTTAGGGTTTTCAAAACACATTCGAATGTAAGGTTTGGACTTTGAAATATTGATCAGTTCTCATAAAACGAATGTAAAAACTGTTCACTGAATCCTGTATGAATATGAAATAAAAGACACGATGGAATGGTAAATATGGAATCATAGTCATGGCTGATAATTGTCAGTGCAATATGTCATTTGCTGTATGAGCTATATGGATATGGAAAGACGAGAAAGGTAACGTAAGTCAATGTTTATTACGTAAGATATAGACGCCCTATATTGTCCTACAGTACAGAGTGTATGTAAGTAATCATACAAAATAATAAGTAAAAACTTTGACTTAAATGTGAACGCAAATAATTATATAGTACAACATAATGCAATGTCAAATCGATGCATGGCAGCTGGAAAACAATATCATGAAAGCTCTTTTGTTAGCATTGCTCAATATTATCATGTTGTGTTATTATTATAACTAGTAGTAGTAGTAGTAGTAGTAGTGGAAGTAGTATTATTATATTATTATTATTATTATTATTATTATTATTATTCTTATTATTATTATTATTATTATTATAACTGGTTGCTAACAATAATTATGTATGTATTTATATAGATGTCAAGATTATCTACCGGGTGGTTGCTGTCTCTGCTATGCTGCTTGTGGCATTAGTCATAACAGCCCTTGTCTGTATTTTCAGGTATGTAGACTTATATGCATGCATTTGCATGGTTTCTACAGATATCAGTGTCAAGTACACTTGTCCTAATGTGTATTTGTCTGGAAGACAAATGTTGTAAGGATCTTGTTACATACATTAAACACGGCAGCTATGTTTAACGATGACTACTTTTAATTTTAATTTACTAAATGACTGCTTTTAATAGAGGTGAGAGTTAGTTTTATAGGTGCCTGTTTTTAATTTCTTTGTAATATTTATACTTGAACATGGAAAAGTGGATGTTATATTTAGTGATGAGAACATAACGTGTCTTTTCTATATAGGCACCTGCTCTACACAGCGTTGTCAACTAGCATTGTCATTCTGATATACGTTCATGATACACACATACTTGTCTAATGATACCAGACCATGTTGAACATGTGACTGCAAATACAGATATTGCAATTATATTTAACCCTGACAGCTCACATTTTCGACGTTAGATAATGGCGTCCATATTTACAATTGCTGAAACTGTAGCTAAACAGTGCCGTATAGGTGGTTATTATCGAGCCTCTATCGTTACCTGACATCGTCGTTCATCTACTATATAGATAATTCAGATGGTAATTTGTCATATATGCAAAAATGTTTATTCTAATTTCTACATAATTAACATTTTTACAAAAACGCTCACTCATCCAAACAAACACACAGACACACATACACACACACACACACATATATATATATATATATATATATATAAATATATATATATATATATATATACTTTATGTTTCTAATAAAATGTATTGGATGAGACGGAAACTATCAAAATTCTACGAGAGAGCAACACGCATTGCTGGATAAGCAAGTCACCAACCCTCCATCTAAGCCATCAAGGAAAGCTCACACTAACAAAGATAATCTTCAGTCTTCATATAAACACGTTATCTTTGTTCGTGGAACACAAGACGTTGCGATACATCAACTTGGTTATTCAAACTTTCAATATGACAAAGTAAACTTAGACAAAGCACATAGACAAGTAAATGATTTCAAAGATGGTGATACTCGTGTGTATGATCACGGATCTCTGCATAGGACTGAGTAACAGTACGACGTGATGAATATGCCTGGGGTTATGACCCCAATTATGGATGAAACCTATGATAGGACCACATTGTGACAAAAGTTAGAGATCGCAAAGTCAACTACATATTGAAGAGAGTAAGGAGAAGTGTCTGAAATATAAAACAGTTAATGATTGTACTAATATGGAGGGTATACAATTTAAACATAAAACGAGGCAATATTTTGTCCAGAAAAATGAATACCAAATTGAAAATCGACTACTGAGCATCAAAATGATAAAGAGAAACTACTCATGTATTACGGATTATGTTGATACAAACAATTTACAAGGAATAAATCAAAATATAAGTTAACAATTTATCCAGATTTCCAACTTTACGTTCTGTACGTAATTCACAATATTTATTTGAATCTATATCATGTTTGTGAACTTATGTTAATGACCACAAAATAAGTGTCGAATATTTGCAATGGTACTATATAATATGCATACATAGTTGATATCACACATGCTGTTGGAATAGTGTGACTGTGCAAATATATTGTTGTTATATGGATTTTTTTCTTAGTATTTTTCTGTTCTAAAAACGGAGCGAAAGGCGTCAAGAGGAACTCAGTTACACGCCATTCTCTAATGCAACAAAATGGCAAGTGAATGTAATCCAGCGCGATTTGTTTTGAGCACTAATAATTATGCAGTAATTGAAACTACCAATCTCACTCTTTTTAATGTTTAATAAAGACAAATTAATTATTTCATGTTGAATAGCAACACGACAAATGTTTTAAATGACTTAAAACATGATCAAAAACCGCATAATAAAGGTATTACAATTGGACAACTGAAGGTACGTACAAACACTGTCTTCAAAATGGGGGAAGGTAAAATCGATTACACAACGAAAACGAGAGTCTTAATATTAATAATTATAATAATAATAGTACTAATAATATTAGTACTACTACTACTAATACTACTACTACTACTACTACTACTATTACCACTAATAATAATAATAACAATAATAATAATAATAATAATAATAATAATAATAATAATAATGTATAAACGTATTTCACTCCAAATAATGTATTTCCCTTGACAACTGATTTAACTTAAAATACATGTATAGTATTACAAATTAAATCATTTATAGTAATACAGTTCAAAAGTCTAGAATTCAGAGGTGTTCCGAATGATTTATAATAGTGAGTGTGTTGATGTGATAGTATACTCTAATATCTAATGCGCAAACAACATTGATGTATCTGAGAAACACAATGTAATATGTCTTAGAACAAATTCGTTATACTGCCAAGGTACGATTGTTTTAAAGTTAATCAATACCCACTTTGCTACTTCAAACGAATCTAAAAAATCTCCTAACTTAAATTTGAAAACAAATACAATGCTGCCTATGAAGACTGGTGTTTTATTAGAGATAATATTTATGATGAAAACAACATTATATTCTTCCGTAAACGCCATATAGATCATATCATCCATTTTGTGAGAGTACTTTATTTTTTGAATGATCCTGTCCATCAAATTCGTCTTTTCTGAAGGACATTTATGATATCTGTAATAAAAGCTATCCTTCAAGAAACGATTATCTTAATCCATGATATAAAGTCACAGAAAATAAAATATCTATGAAAAAAGTTGTTTATCAGAAAGACATTTATTTACCCACAAACTCTTATAGTTAATTACGGACAAAAGACAATCAGACAGTACAGAATAGAATGCAATACGAATTATACAATACATATCGACGTAAAAATGAAACATTAGTTACATATATGTGTGTGTTTGGATGTGTCATAATGTGCATGTATGTGCATTATACACTCCTCGTGAGAACTATTATCAATCTAGTGGATGAGGGTATAAGCAGTTCATGTATGATTATTCATTTATTATCAGTGTGCACATCAAATAACGATATATACATTGAATAACGTAATAGTCAAACCTAAACCAGGATGAAATTGTGATAACATCTGAACAGTTGTAAGGGACTTTCTTCTAACCTCTTAACAAACCGCATGTACGAGTAATGTGCTCATGAATGTTGCTGTCAGTGTACGATGCGTACGTACATAAAAAAGACATATATGTCCATACAAAAGTGGTATGTGTGCATACAAGCGCCGTATATGTACATACAAAACCCATCAATTTAATGGTATATATCTCTATAATTTTGTAACTTCTGATTTATGATTGTATTTAATTGTTCCACGTTTTATTCATGGCTGTTTTTTGTATTGAATACGTATTTTTAGATTTTGTCTACTTGATCCGAGGATGTTAAGAGCGTAATATTACATCTCATTTAGAAATATATTTACATATGCTTTAACAAGTAAAACTAATATTCTTACAAACAATCCTTTTGGATAAAGTTCTCATTAACTGATTTATTTCTGACGTTTTTAGAAGAATTCAGTAAGATTGGTCGGGATAGGGCACAGGCACACGAATAGAACATTTTGGGGCAAAATGATCTTTGAGTTGGGGTATGTTGTAAACTATACTTGAAATCGACGAACATAGAAGGAGAGAACTGAACAATTAGAATAATTCCTTTTCGATGACATTCTCATTTATATTGTTTTCGTAGTAACATTGCAAACGAGTTTTATGTTAAATGTCAATATTACTGGAGAGAACAAACATTTCTTTATGCAGTTCAAAAGGAATACAAAGTGCTCATTATATCTAAATATTATATTATTCCCGAATTGTTGTGAAATATTCGAAACAGTTCTGGACAATGCCTTTTATGACGTCATAATTCCGGCGGGCTGCAACATATCCGGTTTTGATATTTATACAAAAGGTTTCATTCCCTTTATCAGAATTATCTTAGATCATCTACCTTCTTCCCACATTTTCATTACTAAGTTTGAATAAATAATTGTTTGTAAAATGTTAAAAAAATGTGTAGATTTCGATTCTTTTTTGTAATTTATTTGTGACCATTGGAATATTAACGGCAGATACAACAACTATTTGCACTGCCAGATTTGCATGATAGGAAGTCGATAGGAATTTTCGAAATTTTCCCTAATGATCTCTCTAGAAAGGTTTGTGAAAGAGGACGTAGTTAACATACGCATCACAAGTATTTAGACGACGACTATCGTTCTCACTATAGTCTGCAATTGTATCCGAAGAACCCTTTATATTAAATGGCATCACTTTATATTGATTAAGTCCATCATAAGATACGACCTCCCACATTTATTTTCCCCTTTCTTTGAGTCTGAACTGTACAAATCTTCTATAAAACGCAACATATATATTCCGCATTAAATCATTCTCCAGCGAATACTGACTTTCCGTTTGCATATAATTCTGCCTGAGATAATTCATTCTAGTGATCTTGCACACTCAAGATCAAAATGTTATATTTGTTCATTACGGGGCATCAGTCAACATGTGCACATTGCTACATTATAGCGAATTAGTTCAATCTGTTCCTGTAGTTGTATTAATACAATATTATGCTCACGATGCTTTAAAATTTCTGAATATCAAAATTGATTGATTGATTGCTTGGTTTTTAACGGCGCACCAGCACATTTAGGCTATTTAGCGCCACACAATAGGTTGCATTTATACCTGTTTAAAATACTAAAAGGTTTAATATAGACCAGCGATATAGAAAATCAAATAGTTAAAAGTAAAATGGTAAGATGTTGGTAACAGTAACATATGAAGCTTCCCAATAAACGGGAGATGTAAATGATGTATGTTCAGGTAAAGATGTCGCAAATATGAGGCCGCATTTGCATTAGATAAAAATGATCTAAAAGTACCTAAGACATACCAAGTTAGATTGCACGATAGTTCGTGTACATCTACAGTATGTGGTACACTCAATCGACGGAATAACTTCGCTAAATGTCAACCACATTTTGACATCTGTTTATAACGTATTATTTATTAGCGAAATTTGAGTTGCGTGTACTCAGAACGATCTATCTGATGCAACCAATGTCAGTGTTGAGTCAGATTATAAGACGCCATTAATTGCGCACAATGCATCATTCTATATTGCTTTATGTTACGTCCAACATTTGTTGAGTCTGTTTATATCTGAAATGATGAAATCAAGCTTGATCTGTCTGAAAACAGTTTAGATATTTTTTGTATCAAGCGAATATATTTTACCATCTTAAGTGTTCTCAAGTGCAATTGTTATTGATTAGTGTTGTTGTTTTAAAGCAAGTGTCCCACAAAATATTGATTTGGTTTGCATGGTAACGTGGTGTTAGTCAAATAATATCATATTATATTAACAGAAGTGTCACGACAAAGAGATCTAAAATTAAATATATATAAAATATACAAAGGATATCGTCACATTCCAATAGTAGTTGCATAACTAAATACTTTGTATAATCAACAGATATAATTCGAATTCAAACACGTGAGGCTGATGTTATCATATCGTAGTTTAATACTGTACATTCTGCTTTTATTGTAAGTGAATGACTATTGCAAGCTGAAATGGTCTATGCAACGTTAACGAAAATATTAACGAACTACATTAACTCTATTAAAACAACGAAAGAACAGGATACAGTATGAAAGATATCATTATATCATTTGTTTTTTAAAAAAGAAAGGGTGATGAATTTTCTGTCAATAATGGTGCGCAAAGGTAACATTATCAGGATTGTCAACATAAAGATCCCATAAATAGTTAATCACAGCTACATTACCAAAGAGGTTTAGATAACAGGTTCTCTGAAATAAGCAGCGATGCAAAATAATCAAAGATAATGCCAATAAGAGAAATAGATGCAGCAGCAGAATCAAGAATGGTTTAGTTTTATAGTTAAACGATAAAGATCTTCTAAACTGATGTTATGGGCATGCGAGGCCAAACAAATTTATTAATTATCAACGATAAGGACATCATACAGTTGTGTCAGTTGAAGCTAATATATTACTTGCTTCATACTAGATAATGAAATTAATATTTGTAATATGACTGAACTGCATGGTATACACTAGTGTTGACAAAATCGATTAGATATATCAGTCATGTTAGATAAATACATCTCATTTTAACAGACATAAGCATGTGTTAGTTACCAGTGCATTTCAATCACACGAAAAGCATGCAAACGTGTTTTGATGTTGAAAACCTCGCCACTTCCTTGTGTCATGATTTCCTTCTGACAGTATGAAGACCTGGTGGGTTTAGTAAGATTGACGAAAATATATTTCAATTTTGATCTCCTTTTCCTAGATCAACAAGCCTGGAATAGGTCATATAACATTGAGATTCCAGAAATATTCGGCATATAACATAGAGCAGCAGAGGGGGTGAATAAGACAACTTTGTAGAGGCGTCGATTCGGCAAACTGACGCTTCCTCGAAGACCCCAACGTCGTTGTCACTCACCCCCTCTGCTGCTATGGGGTTAACAATGAAAATCATTTAGGATGTCACAAACATACTAATTTGTAAAACCTTACCTCGTAAATCAATTAGATTATTAGACTGGTCAGTGAGTCTGAAATTAATTTTCGTTAATGAATTATTATGACATCGCATATAGACTGATTAGTTGGGTCTTTAATAATTATAATCCCTGGAGGAGCTGTTGGTGCAAATGAATATAGAATATATCCTGCTGAGCTTGATTTGATCGTTCGAGATTTATTTGATAGCTTCCATCGATAACATCACATACTAAATTCAATGAAATCACGGAGGATATATTGACGTTGAGTGGCACGATATGCCGCCCGCATCCGTCTGGGACACTATTATATTTGAGAATTGTTGTTTGTGGTTGTGGTATTTTCTTCCATGCGTCGTGGATTTTTTGGAAACCTTCATCGATGGCATCATTGTGAGATTTTTGTAGTTCTGAGATATTATATCCGTGTAGTTTGGGTGTGGGAATATCTTCTACGCGTATATTATATACTGCCGCAAACTCCATTCTCGTTTTAGAACTAATGTCAGCTAATACCTCTTGAATAATTTGCGAGTGAAATGTTTCCATGTCATTGATGATTTTGTTACATGTTTTTAAGACGCTGATAAATTCACCTCGGGTGAGAGTGCCGGATTTAAGGGATATTAACAACAGTGAAATATCATTATTCATCGCTGTGAAATTTTCAGTGATTTTCTCCTGTCGAGTTGCGTAATATCTTCGGTTGCGGTCGTCTATCATTCTAGCGAAAAAATTCAACTTGGTTTATTCGTTATTTCTTTTTACTGGATTATCGCGTTTTATTCTGTCGGTAATATAATCTATATTTTGTGGTTCATGATTAACTAGTTCCTGTCGAGGTGGGATTTCAGGCCATCCCAGTATAGTTCCTATAGAACTCTGATAGATTTCTACGACATAACTTGGTGAGTGTATCTAGATGGCGGGTGATAGTGTTGGGTAGTAAACCGTTATAGCGATTTTCGATTCTTTCCCAGTAATGGATTTTATTCTACGTTGTAATTCAGCATTGATTTGTTCGATTTGGTACGACCCTGATGGTAGCGAAACAACGTGCCAGTCTGGAGTTCCGTCTTCGCAATTTTTACTCTCAAACACCAAGGAATTATTCGGTTGTTGACCGCCAAATGGTGCCGACCTAATATTAGGCCAATTGTGATACACTCGTAGTTTTGCTAGCGCAATCTCCTTCATGGAAATCGGAATAGGGAAATTTACATTGAATTCAGGATTGGGTGATGTTATTGAGATCATGCTGGTTTTCACCGGTGTAGTATTTTCCATTATTTGTTGAATCGGTTCGGTATTTTTTACTATTCGTTGAAGTAGTTCTTCGGTTTTGTCATTGTTATTATTATTATCCTGCTCTAATTTCGATATCGCGGAATCATACAATTGAATCATCGCTGAAAACTCACTATCTGATATAAATGTGTTATCGAGCGACGACATCATTGAGGATAATTGCGAGTACGCGGTTGACACAACATGAAATTTAATCATGTAATCTTGCAGTTTAAGCTGACTGCATGATGATATTTTTTTGTTATAATCGAAATAGTTCCCGCGATTGTTGTCGCCGCAGATATACAAATTGGAACAGCTATCGGAGCAATCATTGTCACCGAGGATAGTATATAATACCAGTTCCGGATATTACACCGCCCACAGATTACACAGTAACATCGGTATTTTTTTTATTTTTCTTTGATAATCCTCCGTGAGCTCTTTGAGTTTAGTTTAAAACTCTCTTACCTGATCATAGCGATATTGAGATACCGAAGGTATCGCCGGTGATGACAATTTATTTATTATAACAGATTTCAATTGAAACCGCTAGCGATTTAATTATTTACTCAAATCCGCTACGAATTCCACATACCATGTTACTGAATCCCTAGTCAAATTATTATCAGTAGATGTTATAGTGAATTGTTCAGTTGTATTCTTGTCGATGATCGTTGATATTGACACCAGATGAACTTGTTGACGAAGTATTAAATTGAGTTGACGCCACTAGTGTTAATCTATAAATACCATTGACGGCTGCGGTGATATTTAATATGTTAGTGGATGGTGTCCACGCAAATGATCCGTGTTCAATTGTGTATACTACATTGTTGGTTCTCTCATGAGGAATATTTTTTTTCAAGTATTTTTATCATCTTCGGCATATCACCGGTTGCAGATATTTCTTCGGTTGGTTTCTTCAACGCTGATAAAGATCTCCCCCATATATCAATCATGTAATTGTAAAACTAATTATTTCTCTAAAATCTCTTCGATTTCCAATGATTACTCGTGTATTCATTTACGACTTGATGAGTTGGTTTTCCAGATGTTGAAAAAGCCTTGAGTACATTTAATACTTCGTTGCCGCATAATGGTGGGTCATTCATTTGTTGTGTTGGTAGCGTGGAATACCAACGAGGGGTGTTTAGGCGGTTTATATAGCAAATACATTCTTTAGGCGGCGTTAATCCATATGAATGGAAATAAACAATTACGCGGGAATCAATCGCGTATACAACCCAGTGAATTCCAGGTCCGATGATGTTAACGAGATTAATAATAGCGGTTTCGGCGCTGTTTGGTCGTGTCGGCAACTGATCTTTCATAAAGACACCTCTGAAGTTTTAAATCGATAGTTTTATAGCAGCATCAAATAAATCAAAATTGGACATAGGAATTAAAGATTCCAAAACCAAATGTTCTCGAGTTAGTAAACTGTTCCTGGGATTCTCACACCATTTCCGCTGTACCATGGATACGGCGTTCCTGATAGTCTTAAACCCTTTCCCTTCTTTTTTATATCCCTTCCCAGTTGCTTTTTTTAGTGCCATTCCGGCTGCGGTACCAACGGCTTCTAACGCTAACGCTTTATCCACCGCTGGGGCCGCGCCCGCAATCAACGCTGAAATTGTAGCTAACAACGGGAATATGCCGCCTGATTTTGACATGTTTTTGATCGCAGCCGCAGAGAGAGTAACCTGAACACCTCTTTATTTTTGAGCGCGTCATTGAAGTGTTTTACTTGACGAGTCGTCAACGACAGTTTATTCTGACCGCCAATCATCTGATTGTGTTTTAGCGCATTTTGTAGCTGATTCTGATTGTATTTTTCTTTAGTTTGACCAGAAGTTAATGAAACACTGATATGATTATAAAACATTATACAATAACAGATTAATCTAATTGTTACATGTTTTTGAAAATCATAGATTTTCCACTGGTGCATCAATAACTATCATTCGCCCACCAACACCTTCGAGTAGCATTGATGTATCGCTGAGAATGACATCAACCGCGCTGTAGTTGAGAATAGCATCAGGACCAATAATACCGCGGTTTACATTAGCACTAAAGTATATATCAACGACTGACAGTCTTGTTAAATCAAGATGTTTTAACGAAAAGTAATAGATCGGATATAAATTCTTAAAATCCAACTGTGATATTTGTAAACCAGTATCAACATTTTGATCGCGCGCCATATATGACAAAAAGCTGTGATACACGCGAGCAATATGGTTATCCTCGGATGGTTCTTGCTGGCCGTTTATTCTCAGTGAGACGTCACTAATACCAAGTTGATCAAATATCATATGAATGCGTAATTATGAACCAACTCGCGCATCATCCTGTAACGAAATAAATATATGACGTGGGGCTCAAACACCTGGTTTCGAGGCCAGGTTCCACGTATATAGCCCATTAATAGTTGATTGAACAACATCTGTTATTGTTGTAAGCCAACTTAATAATGATTTTCCTCCTTGGTCCATAAATGATAGTAATCGTTCTTCTGCGGTGATTGATGGAGTCAACACTGGCATCCACAGTGAGAGTTTTGTTAAATTCACTTTACCGGCATCTATCTAACATAAAGCTACTGCCTTACTAACTTAAATACATTGTTAAAGCAACATCACAGTACACAATTTTACAGGAAACATATTGATCCAATAGCATTACTTGTTTATCCTGATAATATAACTGTCAAATATTTTAATTCACAAATGAAAGGTGTATATATATATATATATATATATATATCTATATATATATATATATATATATATATATATATATATATATATATATCTATATATATATATATATATATATATATATATATATATATATATATATATATATATATTACAGCGATAGAAAAATATAATTTGTGTAAAAGATAAAAAAAAAATGATTGTTATAATTTTTTTAATTATGCGACCTAATATGATACCTTACCAAAGTATATCCTTGTTACAGCTGTATCTTTGAAAATACAATCTGTAGTAGAGGATAAGATTCGTACTTTGCATTGCTAGACATTGACGTAAATAAGTATAATAACTAAAACTAGTTCCGAGGTTACGATGCGCACTGTATGCCATTTTGTACGATACAAATTATCATTGGAAACAGAATACAGGATCTTCTTTGTGCGTAATCCATGGAGACATAGGTAAGGCTCAGTGATGTATGTTATGACCTATATTGGGCAAAGCCATCATATCCCAGAATGGGAAATACTTTTTCACACCAAGTTTTCACAGTCTAGTCCAGAATTATATTTTGCAGATAAGATAAGTGTATTTCAGTTTTAAAGATTTAAAGATTTAAAATAATTTCACTAACCTCTAAAGTAACCTGTAACTTATTAGTATTATCAATATTATTAATATTATTATTATTATTCTTAGTTTTATTATTATTATAATTATTATTATTCAATATGAATTTGTAAAAATAAAGATTCTCGGATGGTTTAAATTATTTAGAACTTGTAATAATTTATATATATTTTTTGCAAAGATGGTTTCGTACCATGTTAAAATTGCTTTTTTAGAAACAACATACAGCAAGCAATATTTTACCCTTTAGAATAAACATTTAATAAATTACTTTGATTGAAATATAACTTTTGTAAAAGTTTTTAATATCTAATTTTTAAACAATTTTGCATTATTGTTATTTCATTTAGATTATAATTCAAAAAAATAAAATTATACAATTGAGAACAATTGGTTAGCTCTAATTAAATGCATCGCTTTTATTATATATCGTTTTCATGATTTTATGTGTAATTTGTCTTAAGTATCGAGTGTCGTTTAATTTTAATAATGAATTATTGTACTGGAGACCTTCAGCAGGACTCCCATTTCTCCAGTACGATCCCAGTGCTTCTTCGCTAACAATAGCTACGTAATAATTACATTTAAAGAGTGACACTTAAGATCAGAGAACGCCATAATGATCTCTCTCTCTCTCTCTATCTCTCTCTCTCTTTCTCTCTCTTTCTCTCTCTCTTTCTCTGAACGTCGTTCCATCGATACATTAGGCATGATGAAATATATCTATGCCATATAAACTGAAAATCATAATCGGTTAAAATTACATGTTAGAAATAACTATATAATGACCATATATAGGAACAGGTGTCCTCAATTGTCCTCACTTGGGACAATACAGTAGGACATAGACATAAACTATTATAGCATAGACTTTATACAATATACAGCCAAAAACATTCAAACACATTTATACCAAGGATTATACGAAAATTGTTAAAGGAAGAAAGCATGTCTTTTCGAGGCATATGAGTTTTATGTTAGCAGCATTTCGTTAGCAAACATGGCATCGCAAAGGTCTTACTATCGTCCTTTAGCTTCTTCTGCTTCTTGTCGTAGACAAGGACACTCTTCAAAAAACCTGTACTCTCAACATAAATTATTCGTTTCAAAACGATCATATCGGTGATCCAATTTAATAGTCGATGATGATTTCACATGCATAGGTAAGTCTGTGTGCTACAGTATCCGCGATATGAGAGTAGAAAAGCATACGTTTGTCTACATCTTGTGACGAGAACAGGTGAAAGGAACGAAGTGATCTGCTGTCATTTATATTAGAAGAGAAGATGGAAACCGGATTTTTTTCCACCAATCCAAACAAGCGTTACAAAATTCAGCAGTCACAGTGCGGAGTCTGTCTTCTAATCCGAAGAGGGTGATCTGTGGCGTCACATTCTATATATAGGTGCGCTAGTATATGTGCGCCGTGATTCAGTTTCAAATTATGACAGAAACGATAAAGACGAGTAATTGGGGTCAACAGTCCGTGGAGACAAAAAGCTGTGGTACAGGCGTATTTGCCAAAATCAAATAAAACTCAAAAAAAAAAAAAAAAAAAAATTAGAACCATGATTACGTTTTTTTTTATTTCTCGTCTATTTTGCTATAAATGTGATAATTCAATTCTCAACACAACACTTTACACAGTTCCAAGGTTTCTAAATCTGTCTTTTGTTCACTGTATGATATTTTAAGATCTTCCCTGTCATAAGGGTTTCCTTCTCACCCGATCCTTACATTTTTAAAGCCTTCAAGGCTATATTTGTTAACACTGTTAAGGCTCTCGGGCGTTAACAACGTATACTTTTATACTGTACGGTATACGTTATAAGCGTTAAAGGCTTAACATTGTTAACTGCCACTTAGACTGCTATTGCGCATGTGCAACATTTTCTATCAAACATCTGATGATCGGGTCAGTGAATACAACTTTATACAGTATAAACTTTGACGAATAAATGGGTATTTTCCCAACGAAATTAAAACTATTAGTAAATTTACATTGGTAAATAGGATTATAAATATAATAACATAATGGACTAGTTTGTAACCAAGTAGGATTAAATAAATAAATAATCTGTACATCGGTGTGCTTAATACATCAGGTATCACAGTACCAATTGTTTTACATAGACCTCAATGCTAATGTGTTGTGAAATAAATATACTTTCTATCCTTCATCAGCATACATGTCACACACAATCATAGAGAACAATGTTAGATTGTCAATTTAACAATGATAGAACCAGCTACTCCATTGCATTTAAGAGAGATAACTCTGCTGGAACTAAACAGGGGTATGAGTTATCTAGTCACAACATACCTATTTTCAGTCATGTGTATCACATTTTCCAAAAATCATAAAAATACAAAATATGATCTATATAGGAATTAGCATAAATTCACATGTTGCCAAAAGGCTAAACTTTTTTTTAAGCCTAACAGAAGGTACAACTCTTACATAATCCACTAATCATAGCTTGTGTTGTTGTTTATTTCTGATGCAATGGACCCTACACTTTAAGCTCCACCCATCTGAACTTGCGCAAGTGGTATCGGTATACCTATAGCAAACCATGATTTTTCCAATCATTTGTGAAATAGCTTAATGACTATATAAGTAACAAATGTACCTAGTCTCGCTTGTCAAAAACAGTTTTATGAGGTATTAAGCCATGTTTTATATGATTGTGTATATAAATGTTATTGAGCTGTTTGAACTCTTTGTTTTCATATATTTGCTTCACTATGAAACTCATCTTTTGAAATAAAATGAATTCTTTTAAATATGAGTTGTGTATTATTCATATTAGCACTTATCGAACTTCACTTTGGTGATATGGGATAAATCATATTATGTCATATTGTTTAATAGTAAGGTCAAAGGTCAACACACTAGTTAGCATGTGCAAGTTATACTTTTAAAGAGACATTTTGATCTAAAATAAAGGACTTATATTTGTTTCATGAACACAGAAAATAAGAACAGGGACAGGTGGACATGGCCCAATCTAAATATAAAGTCTTAGCTTTGAACACTTTACACTGTTAGCATATGAATGAGGTCAGTAACCCCCAGTCCTCAAACAAAGGTCAAGCTACCCAGCCTCTTCGTCATACAAATAGAAAGCTTTCCTCCTGTGTGTAGTGAATATAATTGATGTAATAAGCCAATCTGACACCTAATAAAATAGATAACAGCTTTCTAAGTGGTTATGTTGGATTTGGGGGTGAAAATGGGGACTAAAATACAGAAGAAGGTTGTAGTTTGATAGTGGGTCCAATGGATTTAAAAACAGGATGAAAGTGTGTATCTAAATGGGAGATGTAGCTAATGATAATGGAATTAAAGTAGACAAAAGCAGCAACGAGAAATCTGAGAAGCGAGAGGTTGATGACATTACCTTGGACAATATTTGGAGGCAGTGGGCCATAGGTGCAGGGACAATAAAAAAAAAGGCACCTGTGCTATAACATCCCTTACAGGCACCACATTTCAGGTGAAATGGTGTTTATTCCCAGCTAATATAAAAGGGCAAATAATGTAGATAATATAGATACAGAGTACAATTTGGAGGAGGGACCAAAGGCACCCAACTCAGGGAGATTAGATTTTGATACTTTAAAGCTTAGCACAACAGGTCCAGACGTTGCTGATGAAGTTAAAAGAGTTTTGATTGATTTACTTGATTGATATGATAAAAACAGAGATGAATTGCACTGTTAAATATGATCAGAAGCAGCACGAGTCAGTGTTTAAAGTATTTCATAATTATGTAAACAGAGTAGACCAATCAGTTCTTTTGTCAGAGGGTCATAATATTGAGAGAAAAATGGCATACCTGAGAGAAATGTTCAAAGGAAAAATTGACATTGATCATATTCCCTTGAACTTCCACACAACTGTTTAAATGACTGAGCCTTATTTGGGTGGAGACGTTGACAAAATTGTACGTCATTTGGCTTCTGATGAAATAAAGCTAGAAGCTGATGAGGATGAATTAGAAGATGAACTTGAAGCTTCAGAAGATGAAGACTAAATTTTAACCACTTTATATGTAATCTTTTTTATCACGATGTATACTTGTTAGTTAGCAGGGAAAAAGTTTCCTTAAAGATAATTTAATTTAGTTGTGCAATTTATTTATGTTTGTATAATCTTAGAATCAATAGAACAGTAATCTTCAAATTTAATGTTCATACCAATTCAATAGATGTTACAGATGTTCATATAAAATTGGTTACTGCAATACCTCCATGTAAACGTTTTACATATGATCATTAACCCTGATTCAAATTGAATGATTGTTTAATGTTTGGTGTTTAGCTTTGGCAACCATGAATTGCATGTACACGTTTCTAATCACTTCAATCTCCTCTCCTGAATAATTAGTGCAGTTTAAAATTTGTATTGCCTTGTTTTGATCATAGTAATTAAAATGTAACCAATTTGGAGGACAGGTGGTGAGTGTAAATGCAAATAGAACCTGAATGCACAACTACCTTGGCAGCAGAGAGGGTGAACATACCACTTTTTTAGACAAATTTTTGATTGAATCCTCAAAACGGAAAATAGAGCCTCCCTACGAAATCTCATATTTTAACCAAAAAAAAAAATAAGTCTCAATTTATCAAACGGAGACTTTACAAATTTTCAATCAATTTTGGTCGCAACGATGTGGTCATTCACCCTCTCTGCTGCTACAAGTTAACAAAAATAATAAATGATTTCAACCGAATATTTGATCGATTCTCTAGGACTTTACAAACAAACTAATCGCTAACACCTCGTCTTGTAGATCAATCAAATTATTTGATTGGTCAGTGAGTTGGAAATCAATTCTCGTTAGCGAATTATTATGGCATCGCATGTAGACAGGATTAATTGGGTTTTCAATAATTAGGAATAATGGAGGAGCTGTTGGTGCAAACGAATAAAGAATATATCCCTGCTGAGCCTGATTTGATTGCTCTAGATTAATTTGATAGCTTCCTTCAATTGCATCACATACTAAATTGAGCGCAATCACAGCTGAAATATTCACATTGTGCGGGGCAATATGCCTACCGCCACCATCTGGATCATTATTATGTTTGAGGATTTTTATTTCCTGTGATGTTGTTTTTTCCATGCATCATTAATTATTTTAAAACCAACATCGATGGTGTCACTGAGAAGGTTTTTAGTTCTAGTACGTTATATCCTGGTAGTTTGAATGTTGGAATATCTTTGACGGGGATTTTATAGTCTGTTGCAAATTCTGTTCTCGATAGGGGATTATCGTCATCTAATATATCCTGAATAATTTTCAAATTAAATGTTTCCATATCGTCGATAATTTTGTTGCATGTTTCTACGACGCTGATAAATTCATCTCGAGTGAGAGTACCAGATTTGAGAGATATTAACAACAGTGAAAAATCATTATTCATTGCTGTGAAATTTTTAACGATTTTAGGTTCGTCAATAAAATGATATCCCTCTATTCTATCCCCTTCCTTCCTTCCAGTTGGTTGGTATCCGAGACCAAAAAAATCTATAGTATATATGTGATCTTTATAACTCTTTTTTGGATTATCAGGTTTTATCCTGTCTGTGATATAATTGGTTTTTTGTGGTTCTGGTAAATCAACGGTTTTCCCCCCTGGTGGTAATTCAGGCCCTCCTAGTACGGTTCTAATATAACTCTGATAGATATCTACGACATAATTTGGTGAGTTTTTTTCAATGGCAGATGATAGTTTTGGTTCGTGAACCGTTATAGCGATTTTTGATTCTGCTCCAGTAATCGATTTTATTCTACGTTGCAATTCAGCATTGATTTGTTCAATTTGGTATGATCCGGTTGGTATCGAAACAACGTTCCAGTCTGGAGTTCCATCGGGTTTATTCTTATTCGCAAATACCAAGGAATTATTCGGTTGTTGACCACCAAATAATTTTGATCTGATATTAGGCCAACTGTGATACACTCGTAGTTTTGCTAGCGCTATCTCCTTCACGGGGACTGGGATAGAAAATTCACACTAAATTGTGGGTTTGTTGATGTTATTGATATCATGCTTGTTTGTACTGGGTTTGTGTTCTCCACTATTCGTTGAAGTAATTCCTGCGGTGTTGTCATTGTTATTATACTGTTGTTGTTTTTCTAAGTTAGATATCGCGGAATTATAAATACTGACCATCGCTGAGAACTCACTATCAGATATTATTGCATCATCAAGTGACGGCGATATCATTGAGGATAATTGCGAGTATGCGGTTGATACAACATGAAATTGAATTAAGTAATCTTGCAGTTTACTCTGGCTGCATGATGATATTTTTTTTGGTTATTCTGGTTGATATACCCGCGATTGTAGCCGCTGCAGAAATGCAAATTGGAACTACGACCGGGCAATCATTGTCACCGATGCAAGTATTATTCCGGCGCCAGCAAAAACGCCTGATACCGAGTACAAGGTAACATCAACTGCTGTGATTCTTCGTCGGTATTTTTTTATTTTTATTTGATACTCCTCTGCGAGGGTTTTGAGTCTAGTTTGAAATTCTCTGACATGATCATAGCGATATTGCGATGATGAAATCATCAGTGATGACATTTTATTTTTAAATCAGTTTACGATTTCA
Organism: Unio delphinus; assembly: GCA_029339505.1. Taxonomy (NCBI): domain Eukaryota; kingdom Metazoa; phylum Mollusca; class Bivalvia; order Unionida; family Unionidae; genus Unio; species Unio delphinus. The sequence continues at coordinate 5,150,472 of JAQISU010000036.1, forward strand.
ATTGAAACCGTTATTTACTTAAATCCGCTACGAATTCCAAATACCACGTTGGTGAAACCCTAAAAAAAATTTTATCAGTAGTTGTTATCGTGAACTTTTCAGTTGTATCCTTGTAGATGATCGTTGAAATCGTATTGTTGACCCCGGATGAACTCGACGATGAAATATTAAATGGAGTCGTTGTCACTAGTGTTAATCGATAAATACCTTTAACGGTTGCAGTGATATCTAATTTGTTATTTGTAGGTGTCCACGCAAATAATCCGTGTTGGATCGTGTATACTACGTTGTTGGTTTTCTCATGAGGAATTTTTGTTTTTTCAATGATTATTATCATCCTCGAATAATCATTTTAGATTGTTTCGATAAAGTTTTTCGTCTCATCGATGGATTTTTTAACTTCAGCCAGGGTCGGGCCTGTCAGAGATGTGGTTTCAGACACAGGTGTTGTCCCTAAATATTTATCCACGATGGTATTAAGTGTTGTTTGTCTCACCATAAACATATTAATATCTTTGAGAGTCATCGTAGATGTAGCTGAGACACCAAAGAAACTATTAGCGACGTAGGCATTGTGAGTATGCTTGCCAATAAACTCGCTAATTTCAGCGAGAGTCATGCCTGCCACAAGTGCGGTTCCAAAAAACTTAACAACGACGTCATTAGTGGGTTTTTGTACCTTTTCAAGATTTTCTATTATTTTAGAAATATCATTGTAAATATCGAGATAATTTGCCTTGATTTCATCTTCATTCATTATCCTTCCCGCGTCCTTGTTAAAAAAAGAATAAAGATAGAAAGTTTTTAATTTCAGCTAGAGTCATGCCAACCACAAACGGGGTTCCAAAGAATTTATGTACGACATTTTTGCGAAAAGTACTATAACCTCGTATATGATCATCCAGCTCACGGCCACGGGTGGCAATCATGCTGTCGTGGGCGTCAATCACGTCGGTGATCGTAGACACAAGTTCGCCTGGTTTAAGTTGTCCGCCGCTGGAATATAGCGCAACAGAGTTTTCAGCGGCGTCGCGCTGCCGTATCAAAATGTCATCCGCGGATATATTACTGCTTTTCAATTTACCCTGGCGATCTTGAAATACAACTATTTCGTTCGGGTCAACACTTGCTAAATTTAACGTCTCAGCGATTTCATTTTTAATGATTTTTTTTACATCCTCGATAGACCCCGCAGATGTTTCCGTGGTGGTTTTCGACATTGAAAGAGATCGTCCCCAAATATCAATCATTATTGTTAGCGCAGCTCGTGTTTTCAATTTATTGATTCTCTAAAATTACCTTGTAAGTTCCCACTCGTGTATTTATTTACAACCAGATGAGGTGGTTTCTGTGACGATGAAATCTCCGCGAGGACATTTAATACTTCACGGCCGCATATCGGTGGATCATTTAATTGTTGTGTTGGCAGCGTGGAATAAAAAATCGGAAACTCTTTGAGTTTCATCGAAGAATTTATATACCGCATAAACTCGCTTGGCGGAGCTAACCCATATGAATCAAAATAGACAATCCCACGCGGATCGATCGCGTCTGCATCCCAGTGAGTTCCCGATCCGTTACTGTTATCAAGATTGATGATACCGGTTTCAACGCGTTTAGGTTTTCTCGGTAATTGATCTCTCATTAAAACCCCTCTGAAGTTTTCTTTCGCTAGTTTTTCAGCAGCATCAATTAAATCAAAATTGGACATAGGGAGAATTGGGCTTTCGACTAATAAACCGTTCCTGGTATTCTCAGACCCTTTCCGCTGTACCATGAATACGGGGTTCCTGGTAGTCTTAGACCCTTTACCTTTTTTATATCCTGTCCCAGTTGCCTTTTTCAACGCCATCCCTGCCGCTGTCCCAACGGCTCCCAATGCCACCGCTTTCGCCACCGCTGGGGCAGCCGCTGCAATCAATGCTGGTATTGCAGCTAACAATGGAAATATACCACCTGATTTTATCATGTTGGTGACTGCGGCTTTTGAAAATACAATTTGAGCCCCTCTCTTATTCTTTAGCGCATCATTAAAATGTTTTATTTGACGATCCGTCAGTGATATTTTATGTGTACCACCGGACATCTGCGCTGGTTTTAACGTTATTGTTGTTCCACATTCTTTAGCGGATTTTGATCGCAATTTCTTGACCTGACCATCAGTCAGCTTGACACTAACAACACTATATGTCATTCTATTGTAAAACACATTTATGCTTTCAATTGATCTAATTGGAAACTTTTCAAGTTTCATTTACATATTTTCCACTGGTGCATCAATGATTTTCATTCGTCTACCACCACCTTCTAACAACATTGATTTGTCGCTGAGAATGACAGCAACCGCTCTATAATCAACACCACCAGGATCTATTCCAGCCCTAAAATGTATGTCAACAACGGATTGCCTTTTTAAATCAAGATGTTCCAGCGAAAAGTAATAAATTGGATACAAGTTCTTAAAATCGAGTTGCGATATTTGTAAACCAGTATCAACATTTTGATCACGACCCATATATGACAGCATCCGATGATACACATGTGCTATGTGGTTGTTTCCGTAATTAAGCTGTATATCCTCAGATGGTTCTTGTTGTCCGTTTATTCTCAATGAAACCTCACTTACCCCTAATCGATCAAATATCATATGACTGCGTTCTTGGGAACCTAATCGATTCCGATTCTCTTGCGCTATAAATATATGACGTGGAGCTGAAAGGCCTTGTTTTGATGCCAAAAGCCATGTAAAATGTACCAGCAACATTATCCTCTTTAGCATCAGTTGTTGTTTTTAGCCAACTTATCAATGATTTACCACCTGTTTCCATAAATGAGAGTAGCCGCTCTTCCGTGGTAATTGATGGGGTCATTACTGGCATCCACAATACTTTTTTACTCAAAACAACTTTACCATCAGCGGCACCAGTATGCATAATTGCCTCGTTGTCATTGCCTTTTCGCAATAACGCAATTGTGTGTTTGGCTCCATAGATGACTTTTCTGACATTTCTGCAGAATCCAAATATGTGATGGAGTGTTGCAAATCCTAAATTGAAATTACCATTAACGTTTCTGAGAATGTCAAACGCAGTTCCGGGTCTAACTCGACGTTCTGGATTAGCCTCGTTGTCATTGCCTTTTCGCACTAACGCAATTGTGTGTTTGGCTCCATAGATGACTTTTCTGACATTTCTGCAGAATCCAAATATGTGATGGAGTGGAATCGCACATGAAAAATATCGTTGTGGTCTTTGCAACGTTGCTACTCGTGTTGCAAATCCTAAATTGAAATTACCATTAACGTTTCTGAGAATGTCAAACGTAGTTCCGGGTCTAACTCGACGTTCTGGATTAGCTGCTTTTTGTTGATCGGCTTGCTGTTAACACTTTAATGTATTGAAGGTGGTCAGCGTTATCAGAGGTATCCTTTGCAAACATCATAGATGGACCAGCCGACCTTGTATAATCATCGGAGTATCTTGCTAGCCCGATTATTGTTGTTGCAACATCAACTTCACGGTCTATTGATTCAATTTCTTTTCCATCAAAGAGATATTTTGCACTTTCAAATAACGCCATTATGCCATTGTTGACGAAACCAACTCGGATATTTGGATCATTTTCATATGGTGGATCATTATGATCAGCATCGTTTGTTACGGGTTTTCCTTCTACTTCGATAAATGCTTCACATGGCAAAAAGTATTTACTGGTATCTTGAACTTGAAGTTCAATTCGCTCTCGTAGGTCGGGTTGTATTGCATGATAGGAATAGTATTGATAATCGCGGACGGAATCATCTTTGCGCACTGGGGCTTCCATATCAAACGCGGGATCAGCCTGTCGTTTAAACATTTTATTAACATACTAGTGTTTTCAATTGTGAAACTCTTTGTAATCATCGTCGATTTTGTTTTCGTTTCAAACCACTTCCTGCTATCGCGTTCATGATAGCGCTATATGTTACCGGTGAAGCCGTCAATGGTGACGGAGTCACCGAAGCAGCCAACGACGCTAGTTTTTCTTCCACTGCGCTATTTATTGCTTTGCTGATTTTTGCAGGCATCACTGTAGTTGATGGCAGCACTGTTGGTTTCTTTCGGACCAATGATGCTATTTTATCTTTCGCGGCAGAAATGTCTTTCCGGCAAGATTCCAACAGCGCTGATTCCCTTATCACGAATAATATCAATGACCTTCATTGATAATTGCTTAGCTAACGGTGCCACCTTGGGAGCCATTCTTGTAAATAGCCCCGCGATGGTTTTGCCGAAACCATCTCCGTAAAATGCTCTATAAACAGACAATCGTGAGTTCACCACGTAGACGCTTACGGGTTTATCATGGTTGTAGTGTATTATCATCATGTTATAAAACTAGTAGTTTTTCAATTAGTGATCATTCGCTGTAAAAACCATGGGCATCTTTGTGATTTTCAACTAATTCAGCAATGAGTTCTCGATATACATTAATGTCCATGATAACGCACGCAAATAATCGTCTACAGATATTAGCTGCTTCATTAATTATTTCCGGAGAGTTGTTTCCGGCTCGTTTCCCTCCGATGAGAACTTCCAGCCGTGATATATCACTGAGAATGTTACCAGGACATGTCACAGTTGCGTTGAAATCTAAAGGATTTTCAATCGAATATTCTTTTCCGCTTGTTTTCTCAGCTGTACCAGTTGCGCCCTGACTATCATCATGTAATTGCTTTTGTCGGCCTCGACTTTGTTTTTCTCGTTCTTGTTGTTTTTGTATACCATAACTATCAACTCCTACTTTAAAAGATCTGTACTCAATTGTATCCTTTTTCAAATTACCAGTAATCTCCTTATTCGTTTTATACAACCAATTAACCCATTCATCTCGGCTTATTTTACTGTTTTTATACTCGTCTTTTAAAAAGTCCTTTCTAGAATGAAAGCTTTGGGCGGTAAAATCGCCAAAAATCTTATAATCTTCGAGTTTTATTAATTGAGGTCTTTTGGTTTCTGTTATAGCTTCTTCGGTGAGTTTGTTTATAAAGGAAACACCTCTTGGGGTGACATCAACAGGTTGTGGTTCAGGCGCAGAATCATCAATATCAGCTAATCGTTCATATTCGCGCTGAGTTTTTATATCACTGGATAGCTGTTGTATCCCTGCGCATGTTTGTTCGGTCTCTGCTGAAATTTTTTCAAGCGTATCAAGCAGCGGCGCCTTCTTTGCTCGTTCTTTTTCAGGAATATCTCCGTATATCGCTGCTTCAGTTAACTTTTTCACATCTTTGGTCGCACTTGTTATCGGAGTAAACAGTTGTTCACTTGACACAGAAAAGTCAGTCTGCGCTTGTTGTCGTTGTTGAAGTTTCTCACGAAGTCTCTCGAACCGATATAAACTTTTTAATTGCTGCTAGCCGCTCTCGGGCTAATCTAGTTTTAAGCGATTCACCTACCATATATTGTTTGTGAACTGAGTTTTCAAATGTGAAACTATAACAATTAAAAGCTGAGTTATTAAATAATATACCATCAAGCTAATGTATCCATCTCGGACAAGGTTAAACTGTACGACGCTATCCGCGAGTGTTTCAGAAATAACATCGCTGGGGGTTTCAGAATTGTAATATCTGAGAATGGCGATGAACGATTTTTGTTAACGACGCGGCAACAACAACAACTACGTGAAAATGGAGGCGTCGCGGTGATTACTTGCTATCACAACCAGATCATCCAGTACGCACATAACTGCATGAGCAAGCCCAAACTGCTGAGCATCCTTTCAGGAGAAAATCCTATGTGAGTGTTACAAAAAACGCTAAAAAAAAAAAATTTTTTTTACTGAAAATTACTGAAGGCCTATTTTTTATAGTAACGCTCACGTGGTTAGGATACTGGTTTTTCCTCGTTTAATATTTTCCAAAGATTACGAGCTTTAGAACTAATTTCTGCTCGTTTTTGATACTCTTGGCCGAGCTTTTGACGTATTGCTTCAACGCTGCTAAATAGCGTTATAAATACATCAATATCGTTACCGTACAAACAAGCATAAATGGACTTTTGAATTTCTTTCACGAGCCTGTACATCTTAGGTAAAACATAACGACCCTTACTAGACTGATACTGAATGTCTTCATATTCCGAGGCAATCCTGTCACAGTCGAGATCTTTAGATAATATTATCCCTCGATTCTTTAAAATTGAAATTTCAGCAATTATAGAATTTACATCTTTGATATCCATATTTTTATAAAAATATAAATATAATACATTTTACCTCTAATTATTAAAAAAAATTGGGGGGTCGTTTTTGACCCGTTTTTTTATGGACAGTACAATGCCGTATATCATCACTCGAGTGTTGTGACAGATTTTAGGCATACATATACTTAATTAAGTTAATTAATGGACGGTACAATGCCGTATATATCTCCGCTCGAGTGTTGCGGCAGATTGTAGGCATACATATACTTAATTAGGTTAATTATATACACTGGTCAACAGTGAAATCATTACTGACTTGAAAAGGCCCTAATCTGTAGTATTTTGGTGTGCCGAACACGAATATAACCGTGAAAATTTTGTATTGGCTCTCGTTTTGAAGATATTCATACACCTCATTTTCTAAGCTTCACTGTGTAAATTTCTCCAGTAGGACTGCAGCAACATCTGGAATAATGATGTAACATTGCATAATACCATCATGCTCACATCATACACAGTTGATTGCATCATTTTCTGATGCAATGCAATACTAATGCCATGCGGCTGATGAAGTAAGTTGACGTCAGCTGTGTACTATACATGTGTAGGCCTATTATACTAATGCCAGGCGGCTGCTGAAGCTGACGTAAGCAGTGTACTATATAAAGCCCAATCAGATAGGTTCAGCATTTAAAATATTTTAGACGTTGTGCGAGACAGTTCAAGCTACTGTTACATGAAACTTATTATTTTATCCATTTACGTACAATAAATAACAGTAATGCCTCGAAAGTGTGTTAATACCGCGGAAAATTTTTGCTATATTTGTGGGGAAGTGACATTTGCCAACCAGAAGAAAAGTATCAATTCTCAAGTGAAGAAGGCATATCATCTTTACTTCGGATGCGAGGTTGGTGACCAAGACAAGCGTTGGGCTCCGCATATATGCTGTGCTACATGTACAACACAGCTTTCACAGTGGTTGAATTGCAAAAGGTCATCAATGCCGTTTGCAGTCCCAATGGTGTGGAGAGAGCCAAGCAACCACCTAAATGACTGTTACTTCTGCTTGGTTCCTCCTCTTTCCGGCGGAATAACGAAGCGAAAGAAGTCGAGAATAGTCTACACAAACATTCCGTCTGCATTGAGACCAGTTACACATGGTGAGGGACTTCTTATTCCAGAACCTCCAGCAGAATATTCTCTTGATTCATCTGACGAAGACAAAGGTGAGTCGACCTGTTCTTCACCTGGTCCATCAGCATGCAGGGATCCAGATTTTCACTGTGGTGCATCATCAACCCCACACAGAATAACACAGGAAGAACTAAATGACCTGATTCGTGATTTGGACTTATCAAAGAACAAGGCAGAATTGCTAGGATCAAGACTCCAACAATGGAATCTTCTAGAAGAAGATGTCACAATTACTGCATATCGAAAGCGCCACCAGCAATTGGAGCCTTTCTTCAGAAAGGATAGTAATCTGATATTCTGTTCCGATCTTGAGGGCCTCATGAATGCTTTAAAAATCACTCATGACCCACAAGAATGGAGACTATTTGTGGACTTTTGGAAACTGAGTCTCAAGGCTGTGCTTTTGCACAATGGAAACATTCTTCCATTTATTCCAGTAGCGTATGCTGTCCACATGAAAGAGACATACGATAACTTAAGGCAGCTACTGAATTCCATTGAGTATAACAAGTACAACTGGCACCTCTGTGATGAATTGAAGGTAGTTGCCCTTTTAATGGGACTGCAGCAAGGATATACAAAATACATGTGTTTCTTATGCGAGTGGGACAGCCGAGCAAGGGAAATGCACTACATGAGGAAGAAATGGACTCACAGGCAGAATGTAGCCATTGGAGAGAAGAATATCCAACACCCAGCTCTGGTTGAGGCTCAGAAAATCTTGCTACCACCCCTTCACATCAAACTAGGTTTGATGAAGAACTTCGTGAAAGCCATTGACCGGACTTTGCCAGCATTCCGATACCTGCATGAAAAATTCCCTCGACTCAGCGAAGCAAAGATTAAAGAAGGAGTTTTTGTGGGTCCTCAGATTCGAGAGCTTTTCAAAGATGACCGGTTCAACAACTTGCTGGAAGGTGACGCGAAACAAGCATGGAATGCTTTTCGCCTAGTTTATACAAACTTCCTCGGAAATGTTAGGGCAAAAAACTATAAGGAACTAGTAGAAGACATGTTGATGAAGTATAAGAAACTTGGCTGCAATATGTCTCTAAAGATTCACTTCATTCATTCCCATTTGGATTTCTTTCCTAGCAACTGTAGTATTGTTAGTGATGAACACGGCGAACGTTTTCATCAAGATATCGCAACAATGGAACAAAGATACCAAGGAAAATGGTCCACTACAATGCTGGCTGACTACTGCTGGACACTCCTCAGAGATGCTCCCGAACAGCTGTACAAGAGACAGGCGAAGAAACCTAAGATGTAGTCAATGACTTGATTTTTTATAGGTAGGCTATTACAGTTGACCTTCTACTATTGGAATGCATTTCCTTATGTAAACATTAATTTCTTGCAGATTACAAAAAAACTAGAGCCAATTTTGCAATTTGACTGTCATATTCGTGTTCATCACATAAAAATTGATAAGAATTGACTAATTTTATTTCAGTAACATGACTTTTGTAAAAATTTGTTGTCCAGTGTTATTCAATGAAACGATGATGGAATTTGTGATGCGAAGGTGGGCGTGCCATGCAAGCCCAAGGGAACACCAAAGCATACATCTCCGAAAGGGAGGTCTAAGGTGACAAACATCATCTTAGACCGCCCAGAAGATATGCTTGGGGAGCATCACAACAAACCCCAAAGCATACATGTCCGAAAGGGAGGCCTAACGTGGCAAACAAAATCTTAAACCGCCTAGAAGATATGCTTGGGGGACATCACAACATATACTTAATTAACTTAATTATGGACGGCACAATGCCATATATATCTCCGCTCGACTGTTGCGGCAGATTGTAGTCATACATATACTTAATTAAATTAATCAAGGATGGATTATAATTCAATGAAATGATGATGGAATTCGTGATGTAATGATGTGGGGCGGCACAATGCCATATATAATCTCCGCTCGAGTGTTGCGGCAGATTGTGGTCATAAATATACTTAATTAACTTAATTAAGGATGGATTATAATTCAATGGAACGATGATGGAATTTGTGATGTAATGATGTGGGGCGGCACAAGACAGCACAAACATGAAACGACGGGGCAGATTTTCTATGGCCAATCCGTAGAAAGCAACCAAACTAAATTAACCCGGTTGCATGATTGACAAAAGACAACCACTCGCCCGTGTTAATGGCGTTGGTTAGTTTTGATTGGTCTATTGGCTTTCGAAAGCCCCAAGCTTATTACGAATCATAACATATATAATGTGACTAATACAGCAGCGTTGATTCACGAGTGTTATTTTATTTCCTTGAATTATTTACTAATGCTGTTTCACAACATTTAAAACAGATAAATATTTTAAATGAAACACTAAACAAAAATAATACAGTTGTTAAATAACAGCGTATATTTTCCCTGTTCTAATTCTATAGACAAGTACATTATCGATTAAATCACGAAGTGCTGTATACAGAGAAATTTATTCGATAAATCCGTAAAATGCTTCATAGATGGCTATGTGACAGAGATACTTCTTCCTTCCAGCTTTAAACATCAAATATCCCATATTATTTACCCATCCAACCGGTTCTTTTAGTCTGCGGTGCCTGACAACACCATCACTGGAGGCTTCGTAATTAACAAGCACTGGATGAGGTCTGAAATCTTGGCTCATTTGTATAATAATACTATTTGTCTAATTTATATCTGCTTCAATTATACACCTCTTGATATAATCTTGAGGGGGTTTTATGATTTTGTCGCTGACGGAGTCATCGTTGGGGTCAATGACTGCATTTTTTATTTGTTTGTCATAATAGCGTTTTAGTTCCCTGTATCGTTTACCCCCACAAGCATGACACAATGCGATTTTCCCCTTACCCCAGCCCCACATTGGAGGCATGGGAGAGGACCGAAAGAACCGTTACGAACGCTTTGTAAATGATACCCACAGAATTCGCTTCTGCATGATTTGGTACACTGGGTTGTTGATCCAATCATTAGCCACTTGCAGTGATTCATTATACTATATTTTTCTATTTAAATACTTGTTTTCATTATAACATGGAGGAGTTCAAGAGATTTTAGAAAAATAATCCTTGGAAAAATACTAAATTCATTGATTATACCATGAAATAATTCCAAAGATTATCTAAAATTAAGCCTTGGAAAAAAATTAAATTCATTGATTATACCATGAAAGAATTCCAAAGATTATCAAAAATTAAGCCCCGGTAAAATACTAAATTCAATCTCGATAAGGAGTTTAAGAGATTATCGAAAATTAAGCACTGGACAAATGCTAAATTAAATCTCGATAGAGTCTCTGATACACCAAAACGTCTAATCGGTGATAGAACTATACTAAGTAAAATCAAGGAGTGTTTTAATGAATTCTACCGAGACGGAGCAGCATACTGTTGGTCGACATTTCGAATTATTGATGAAGATGTCAATGTACCCGACATCGATGCTACTTCGAACGATGAAAGAGCAGCTGAGATAATTTCACATCTTGGCTGGAAATTCAAGGGTAAATTGCAAAGCGATTCCCAACAGAAGTATTTTTTCAGAATAAAATTCATTATCGAAGTCGAAGGCAAATGGATTATCAGGGATAAATTTGAACCAATCCTCAAGGATAAAAAAAACTGTCAATGTAAGTAGAGATTCCAAGCCAGGAATTCTAACTGGAATTGACAAACGATACTACGAAACATCTTATCATGTAAAAGCAATTGTTTATGGGATATATCCGTTAAATGATAAACCCGATATTGCAAAACTAGCTCCTATCAAATATTCTAGTTCACTGAATTGTGTAGCAGCACGGGTAATGGAACACTTCACAAATGCATCCCGAGGAAATAAACTAACTGATCTGCGAAACAGGAATGATCCTGTGTCAGTGTGGTTACTTAGAAGTGATGAAGATCCCGAAATAGAATTTGATCAATTTGTAAGACCAAATGGTGAATTATATCGCGTTGAAGAATTAGATAACAGAATGAGAAAAATTGCCAGTGAATTTGCCATGCAATTTCCATTTTCATCGGAAAATCCAAAAGAGATTTCATGCCATGAAAAACTACTCGCGGATAGCTTCACAATTCCATCAGTGGTAGCTCACTTCGCAAGAGAAGAAACTCATGCGTCCAACACGAAGTGATTTTCTCGAGGACGTTAAATTGAGTTGCGTCGAATTTGGTCATAGAGGACTGGGGAATACAAAATATCATCGTGGCGGTATGATTTCAATTGATATATCCGCGTGTTATCCCGGAAGTTTTCTCGGTATGGAGAATGTAGTAACTATTTTAAACGATTTGGACACCCCACACATGAAATGACTCGTGTTGCGATTAATGGACCATTACCTGATTTTGATTTAACCGGATTCGCTCGTGTGATATCATTTGAACTCGCTACAGGGTTACATCCGTGTAGTTATGTTTGGCTTAGTAGACATATATCTGAAAAGGCCTGGATGCTAATAGTGTTACTACGATATATGATTGATTGTGGTATGCTAATATCGTTGATTGTTTCCAAAGCTATTATATGCTATCGAGCTCAGAAAGAAGTTTGGCTACCACAAACCGATCTAGATCGTATAATTAGCGAACAGCGAAAACAGTTTCCAGATTTCGATGAAGAACAAATCATGAATTGGTCTAAGAAGTTATTTGAAATTAAAAAAGAACAAGCAAAAGATTTTGGACGAAGAATAATTGGTAAATTTACCAAGGGTGGAAGATATGACAATGCAAAATATTCTTCGCGGTTGATCATAGACATCGCTGAATACGATTTTATTGTAACGGATTTATGTAAATCGTAAAGACGCTTTCCTATCCGATATAAGACGATTACGTACAATTGTTACCTATTGTGATGGATATATTAAACAATATACGCATTTGAGAAGTTCTATGCTAGCTTATGCTTCTATCAATTTATTTTCGATGATAAATAGATTTCCTAATACCGCAGTTAGAGTAGCCACTGATTCTATGTATATCCACGAGAAATACAAATCAGATGTAGCTAAATTCACAGATCCGGAGGCAAATTGGGGATGTTGGAGATTTAAAAAGGAGATGAGTATTGTGAATCGGCAGATGTTACCATGGATAAAAAGTACTTAACGTGTGATGAGATTCAATCCGAATTTTCTAATGCACCACCGGTATCTGATCCAATATGTAGATACAAGACAGTTTATTTAAACGGTTGTGGTGGGTCAGGAAAGACAACTCGCGCAATTGAATTATATCATAGAAACGCTAGCGTTTCAAAATCAAACATGATTGTCCTAACACCTACTCACAGACTCGCCAGAGAGATAAAACAACGAGGGGTAAATGCCTATACTTATTATAGTTTCTTTCGATGGAAAGGGGATGAATGGACCCCTGATCGAATGGGTGATAAATTCATTCCCGAAATCATAATTTGGGATGAAATATGCACAGTGTCATTAGATGTATTACGAACATTTCTCGCGTGTTTGTTATTGAAAAATACAAAAGTCGTCATGTGCGGTGATCATGGCCAACCACCACCATTTGTCGGTGCATCCACACATGAATGGCTAAAGGGTTTTGTAGACTATTATGAAGAAATTACCACTGATTATAGATCACTTGATGAACAATTACGCGAGTGCAAAGCGCTAATTAGATTACAGCCGGATAAAATACAATGTGAAATAGCGCGTGAAATAATTTCAGAAACTCCAATGAATGATTTATGGGAAGCGTGGAGACCAAACGATTTGATAATTACAAGTAGAAAAATAGTCAGAGACACACTTCAGATGAAATTATTTGAAACGCATAAAGAAAAATTTGCAACACTTCCAGTACCGTTGTGTTATAGGCCTTCGGATACACGAAAACAGAATATAGAAGTTGATATTCCAGGACAAAGTGAAAAACAAATTCTCGTATTAAATGGTATTGTGCTGGTTGATATCAGCGTCGTTGACGATGCATTGCGTGCTAATAAATCCCCATGGACGCTAGGATACGCAGCGACGATACATTCTTCACAGGGATTGACTATATCGGATACAATTGATTGGATGGTGGATAATCACATCGAATGGTCAAATTTAGTCTATCTTGCAGTATCCAGAGTACGAAAAATAAATCAGCTTCGAAGAATTGGTTTCGATGATGACACCCCAATGGATGATGCTAGCATCGTTGATGTTAAAATCATCGATAAAAAACTCTCCGGTTACAAACAACAAGACAAAAGAAAAAACAACGAGAATTTGACATTGATGCTGAATGAATAATTACGCTGAAGCAACAACAGAATAATCACTGCGCGAGTTGCAATTGTATAATGTGTTGGCAGTATTCGGATAAAGATCCTCGCCAATTTACCGTAGACAGAAAAATAACAGTCTCGGTTATGTAAAAAACAATGTGATGTTGACTTGTCTTGAGTGCAACAGACGCAACGGCGCTAGTTAAGACCCCGCGGTGGTAATTGAGTATCGTCAGGAATCACTTGTAATTGTTCGCGTGTAAAACCCCGCTGAGGGGCAGTTAAATGCAATTTATAGATTGGAGGTCTACCAGTTGATCGTGTTATAGTAGATATCTTCTGTGCAGTAACACTACAAATAGGATCAGTAGCCCTCTTTCTGCCACCTTCAAGCTCTCATGGTTCGTATAAATACCTCACGGTGACATTACTACCAAGAATTGGTTGGGAAACGCTATCCCGCTGTGGTTGTGGTATAGACTTATTTTTAATCGCGTTGATAGGTTTCATGTTTATTGTTCTAATCACAATAATTAATCACAGCTGGTAACCTTTTGACCCATTCACGGGATCGCTTTTCTTCGATGAATCTGTTTGCGTATTGATATCCAAATAACCGCTCAGCAATCGTCCGATTAAATCGTTCAACAATTGCCTGATCGAGATGTAACGCAGTATGCCCTCGTCTGATGGTGACATTGTGATGTTTCATTGTAGATGCAACCACACCCTGAAATTCCTTGCCACGATCGACTTGTAACAGATTTGGCCAGCGTAGTGGGCCTCGTCGATAAATCTTTTCGAATGCAGAAGCAACTTTAGGTGATGATTTTTTTTTTAGCGGTTCTGCTTGTTTGTATCGACTCGCAACGTCAACTACGGTTAGCGCGTATTTGTAACCGTTGTCATGTGGTAAAAACAATAAATCAGCTTGATGAACTTCATTGGGTACAGTAACATCAAAATGCGAGAAATTGATTTGTTTAGGACGCGGTAGATAAATTTGCCATATAGCCTGTTTGGATAACCAATGAGCCGCAGTTGTCTTTTTCACTTTTGCGGCTTTGGCGAGTTTATTGATTGCAGCGTTACCCCTCCAGTATCCCCTCGGAGAATAATAAATAGATTCCATCTTATTAATTACCAGCACCCATCATCAATTTGCCTTTCATATCCGATTTTACCAACCACGAAGCCAATTTTTCTTTCAAAGATTTATCAGGAATAGCATTTAACGCATGAATTAATTTCACATCCGCGAGATGCCTGTTTTGCAGATTACTGCTTTTATACGCAAATTCATGAGCATGACACGCCTTATCAATAGCGTTTATCGGATACTCAAACGGTTCGGGGCTGATTTTGATCATCAAGTCTGATATCTAATTGTGTTCCGGGGCCACAGTAGCTATATCCTGGAAAGTGCTTTTCTCCGGGGTACTTTGCCCATGGGGTTCAAGGGAGCTTTGCCAATTCTGATGCGATATCACCTCCTCGTTTTGTTTTAAAAACATCTCCGGATTGTAAAATCTTTGATTTTGTAGAAATAAATCTGAACTTTTTTGTACCACATGTTGCACATCTACCAGTATGTGCTGATCTGTTATTTTTAGTTGTAACCGTCGTCACATCATTTGTGCTAGTACGCGTTTTACACTTCACACAATATAGATCCATAATTTGTGTATAGAGATATGGATATAATTGATTTTTCAGCGACTAAAACAAAAGAACCAAATAAGCATCATGCAGCGCTACCAAACTCTATCCGCGCAATTATAATCGGGCGATCTGGATCCGGCAAGACGCAATTGTTGTTCAATTTAATAGTGAGAAGGATGAAGTGGGATAAGTTGTATTTAGTTGCTCCTAGCGTAGATGATCAGCGTTGCTATGAAGTGTTAAAGGACTTTAACGAGAATGCATCAGAAATTAAGGGTGAGAACGCCATTGATTTTATAACTGATATTGACGAGGCGCCATCCGTGGATGACCTTGATGCGAGCATTAACAATTTAGTCGTATACGACGATGTAATGTTGGATAAGCAAACAAACCCAGCTAGAATATTTTCCCGAGGCAGACATAAAAACACCGACGTGATATATGTCACTCAACGCTACACTCAGATTCCAAAAGTGATCAGAGATAACTGTAATATTCTTGCTGTGTTTAACGGCGTTGATACACATACGTTACGAAATATTTGGCAGACATGGTGCTCTGATATGGACTTCAATCAATTTAAAAATTGCTTTAGTAACGCTCAGTCGACTCCGCACAGATTTATAACAATAAATTTACATGATACTCGGACACGATATCTTATCGGACTCGATCAAATATTCGGTTGAAATCATTTATTATTTTTATTAACTTGCAGCAGCAGAGAGGGTGAATGACATCGTTGCGACCAAAATTGATTGAGAAATCGTAAAGTCTCCGTTTGCTAAATTGAGACCTTTTTTTTGGTTAAAATATGAGATTTCGTAGGAAGGCTCTATTTTCCGTTTTGAGGATTCAATCAAAAATTTGTCTAAGAAAGTGGTCTGTTCACCCTCTCTGCTGCTACCTTAAATTAGTAGAAAACAGGCTTTGATCTTGGGAATAATGGAAAATGGCACACATCAAATTTTATTTAAGCAATGTCTGTGTTACTTTTGTAATATTAAACCATACACAACTAGGCATATGGAAAATGTTCATCCTTTATCGACTTGCTTTTAGTTCTCTAAATTCCTGTTGCATACCTAAGGTAAAACTATCATATTTTACTAACTTAGCAATATTGCATGGAATACATTTTCTGTTTAATCATTGAAATAGGTAATTCATGTTTGGTTTTATGATGTTCACAATAAATTGTCAAACATATTTTTGTTTTGATTTGTATATACACAAACATATGGTTATGTTAAATTACCCGACTTGTTGATGCATTATTCTCTGTTTTGAAACCAGCTTTTAAGTAACATGTCTTATTCACGAGTGGCAGAGTGGTCTAAAGCATTCACCATTATGGATCACTGCCATCTCACCTGTCAACACAGGTTCAAGTCTCATGCTTTACCGATGTGGGTTTATGAGAAAGTTTGCCAGTAGCTTCCTGTGGGTCATTTATTCTTACCGGAGATTTCCCCAGTTCTTCCTTCACCATTTATACTGGCCATCATTTATAGCCTATCTTTTGCTGAAAAATGCCATTAAGCCTGATAAAGTCTTATCTTCTCATGCTTTCATGACATGCAATAATAATAATTTCAAGAACTTGTATCAAATAATAGTGATCACATAAAGTTTACTCACAAGAGTATTCACATGAGTAACATTACAACGATTTATCGTGTGCAATCTTTCTACTTTACTAAATACTTTTAATTACAATAATGTAAATGTTCGAATATGGTTGCAATAAGTTAATAACCATTATCAGTACAACATTTCGGACCCAATTTTTAAGCTGATTTGCAAAAGTTGAACACAGTATATAATTAGACATGAACAAGATGCACAAGGCCGTTATTTTATTTTTGTCATAGATGGTATAAAGTAGATAATTGTTTCATTAGGAAAATTGTTTCTACATTAAACACTCACTTAAATTTCACTCAATACACAATTTTCCTCCAAAAGAAATCAAGGATACATTATAAAATACAGATCTAAAATCCAACACAGCACAGAATAAAACTCATTAATCATATTGAACATTCATGGCAAATACATTGTACTGATATTGATAGTCTCAAAGTAGTCATTTGCTAAAATTGCTATTGATGTACATACACAATTTAAAGAATTCAAATAATCTAATAAAATGTGAAATTCAAATGTTCTGCAACTAGGTAACATTAAGGATCACCTGCCTACATGGGTTCGAGTCTTGGATTTTGCAAATGTTTGTATGTAAGAAAGCTTGCCA
The DNA here is from genome assembly GCA_029339505.1 of Unio delphinus. Classification (NCBI taxonomy): domain Eukaryota; kingdom Metazoa; phylum Mollusca; class Bivalvia; order Unionida; family Unionidae; genus Unio; species Unio delphinus. The sequence continues at coordinate 5,168,023 of JAQISU010000036.1, forward strand.
GTAGCTTCTCGTGTGTCAGTGATTTTTCCCGGGTTCTTTATCCACCATTAATACATGGATAGCCTATCGTGTGCTGAAGAATGACATAAAACCTACAACAATAGATAACATTAGGAATCGTTTCGTGACGACACAGTGGCCTCGTTGTCATTGTTTATACACTGTACCCGTCATACATATACAAAATCGATAATAGTATATGTATGACAAGTACAGGTATAAACAACCCCTGTGATGAAAACTTCATGTCGATATGTTATCTTAAGGGTAATAGTGATAAGTTTTTCGATAACAATCATCATGTAGTTTTAGAGGAGTATATACAACAAGCTTGCAATAATGACCGATTAACGAAAGATCATGTTTAAGATCGTATGATCGTATGATCTAGGACAAGCAGTCTTGGAATTTCCGGAACGGTATGTCCAGTTACTTGCATAGCATAATTTTATTCATTTAAGGAAAAAAATACGTAGTCTTTAATTACTCGACAAAAACGATGCATAGCGAGCGTTATTTAATCATTGTGTACATAACTACATCAATTTGTATTTGCCTGATATTATTACTGTACCATAACCACGATTAAGCGGATTGTTTTTTTCTCGGGGGGGGGGGGGGCGGGCACCAGATAGATGCCCTCCCCCTTTATAAAAAAAAGTAAAAAGTTTTTATGTGTGTATGTGTTCCCCCAAGTATGTTATTTGTTTGTTTCTTTTTTATTTTTATTTAAGTTTCATTTAGTTTTCCCCATCGGGGTTATAAAATTGATTTAGGGTATTTTTAAGATCCCTAGAGTTCTTTCAGTAGAACCTTACTAGATGGGATTTGATCTACCCAATCTAGTAGTCTACTTTATTTGTTTTTGACCATGGTTATTGGTCTCCTATTTCCTCGTGTTTGCTAGTTGTGTTATTGCTATATGTCTGCTTGCTATATAGGGTATATCCCTTGTGTTTATGTTAAGGAAAAGCCATTTTTTTTTTCAAATTGAAACCAGTTGTCTTACTTTTATGTCTTTACTAATTAAAAGACATTATCATACTTTTTTTGTTTATTATTGAAGAATTACTTTTGAATTTTGTATAAATGGAAGTGCGTTCTATTTAAATATTTAATGTTCTTCCATTTATCTAGTAATATTTAATTCCTAGGTCCGGACGCCTTGAGCGAGGACCTGTACAAATTTATTTGACTGTACAGATCCTACCTCAATTTGTCCGTCCTTTATTTATTTATAGTTAAATATTAATACAAAATCATAAATTGTTTAGAGTCCTTTAAACAGGACCCTTGTCTATTTCTGGATATAGACATGGTAGTAAAAGTACGGATTGAGAATCCAGAGAAGAGAGAGTGTAATAGGCAGAGTAGTAAAAATTTTGATATTTTGGTATTTTCCCAAACTCTACCACAGGCCAGCTCACTTCACGTAGCGCCATGTGATATAGCCCTATGGTGTCCTCGTGTGTACTTTTCCCGCACAGTAAATGGTAAATTGTGTAATAATTGAAGTATAGGTAAACAAAAAGGTTATTTTTTTTTTTTTTTTTTTTATAACCAATAATTGGAATAAACTAATTCCAATTTTAATTTAACTTTAAATATTGTTCCTTAACCTTCATTATGGGTCCACATCTTATAAGTGTCTTCGTAATAAAGTCTGTTATTAGTCTAACCAATTGTTTATTGAAGTTTCCGTCTAGGAAGAGTAATTGACGTCTGTCATATTTTTCCACCTTCATTATTTCCATTATCAGTTTGATTCTTTCTTCCTTTGTTTCGTCGCATTGGTTAATCGTGTGGTAGTTTGTTTATGGGGCACTCTTGCATAGAGGGCAGCTAACCAGGGTCTTTATTATTCTGCGTTTAATTGCCACTTCGCCTGTTGCCATGCGTTGTGGAGGTACGTGTACATGATAATTTGTACCTTAAACGAGTTAATGCCGGACCAATGCCTCCAAACTCTGTCCCAGTTAACGTGTGGGTTCTCTATTTGTACCTTTGATTTATTCCTAATTGATTCTAATTCCAAAAGCCAGTCATATACTTTGTCTTTGTTTAGTGCCCATAATTCTTTGTTATCCCTATATCTATATAAAATTTCCTTGATCCCTCTATATGTGGTGCGTCTATATTTTTTAACTAGTTTGTTGTTCGTGTATATGTCTTGTTTGTTTCTCATTCCAAAGCCTAGCCAATATATGTAAAGTGCTTCCCATGGTGTTTGTTGTGTATTATTTAAACGTTTAAGCCTATTTAATATGTGTTTGCATTTTATTAAGGGTGGGTTAGGTAAGGCTAAACCCCCCTTAAGTTTATATCTATATAATGACTCCTTATTTATGTAGTGTGTTTTGTAATTCCAGATGTAGTCTACTATTTCGTTATCTGACTGACTAGTTGGTGTTTTAAAGTTGCCACCGTTCACTAGGAACATTTGGGCAACTTTTATATCCAGCATATCGCTGGACATTTATTTACCCTTTTTATAAGTGTACAGTAGTACATTTATCAATTTGGGCGTTATACCGAATTACTAAAAAGTAACTATCGGTATAAATGGAAGCCCTGAGGTAGGTAGGCAAGACCCATCCACACCTACCCCTATCAACTTCATCGGCAGGTCAGCAGGAAGAAGCAAAGGCGGAAAAGGTCCCGGAAATTAATTCATCGTCGTCCCACACGTAGAGGCAGCGCCGCACATACAACCGGACCCCAAAACAAAGAAACACGAGGAGTCACACCCTAGAAGAAAACTTGCAACCCAATAGGACATGTACCAAAGTGGAAGTGCTATATTATGTTTTGTTGTGATTTGTTTAAATGTTATTTATTGTATTTCATTACTATTGCAACATTGTGTTGCGGGGGTCTTATAGTCCTGGATTAAGACTACCTTATATTCTCTAATAAGGTCATATATGTAAGTGAGTGTATGTGTTGTCCATGAGGTTGCAGTCCTTTGGATTTATTTCAAATTTAATCCAGTTATACTAATGGATGCCCTATACCAATCATGTGTAAGCCACCTGTGCAATTGTGTCAAAATATATAAGTTACGGAATTTCCTAACGCTTATCACTATACCCCTAAGTAAGTACAAAGTGTACTGTACAAATCACCACCATCCTACTGGCCGGCAAAAATCCCTTGTCGAGGAGGGAAATTCACCCTAAGAAAAAACAAAATACCTACACTAGGGTGTCAGAGTGACTATGCAAGTTTGTTCAGGTTAGGTTGTTTTAAGTTATAAATTTGGTTGGGTGTGATCCGAAATGGTCATATTTGAGATTTGATGTTTGGTTAATCAAATGGAATTCTCTTACCAATCGAGCTTGCGAGAATTCTATATATAAAAACATGTAACAGAGACAAGGACAGAGATATTTAGAAATAGAGGGGGGAAATGGGTCAACACCAGCTTCCTAGAGGGACTGATTGGATTAGGCACAGAGATGTACTAGGCTGTACACATGTGCGTACACCAATGCAGGCGATTCCTATATAGAAAAGAGCCTGTGTCCCCGCTGTTCCACTAGCCTTCCCCTATTCCCAAGAGGTACAAAGGGTGGGAAATAGTTACAGTACAGCACAATTACAACAGTACAAGACAATTACAACAATCAACATTAAGTAGCCCTAAGAAAGGCTGAACATCAAGTAGCCCTAAGGGCTGTTATGTAGTCTAGTCCTCCACGTTTTCCCTCGATGTCAGTGATAGCATCAATGGCTCCATTTGGTGTCCTTAGAATATTGTTTATGCACTCATATTTCATTAAAGTCCAGTTCAAGGTAATTATCGAATAATTTTGAATATTAAGTGCCATTAGCTTTTAATTCTGACAGGAAACAGGTTGGAAAAGGAGGGTGATGTTAATATGGAGCTTTTTCCCAGACTACACTTATTTGTTATATGTTAAGCCTATATAGCGGTAATCTTTGTCAGAACCATGATCACGATGTGAGTGTAGACTCGCAAGGCGCGGATAAGTTCAGTATGAACTCAATATCGACACCCACCTAGGTCACAACTCCAACAGAGTCACAGGCTAGTGTTAAACTAATTATTAAGTAATTAGTTATTGTTAATAGAACTATTTTAATATTTATAATGTTAATAATAATTAAATCCTATCCGATTAATTTAGTATTGTATTTCAATAGAGTCTATACAGCGGTGATCTCTGTCAGAACCATGATCATGAGTGAGTGTAAACTCGCAAGGCGCGGATAAGTTCATTATGAACTTAATATCGACACCCACAATGATCAGACATCCAACATAGTCACAGGCTAGCCTTAGATTTGAGTATGAATTAACTATTTAATAAATTTATTTTTAATTTTTGGATTCGTAGGCGGTATCCTCTGTTAGGTTTATGAATAAGAGTGTGTGTAAAATCGCAGGCGCGTATAATCCATTATGAATCCCCTAGTTACACGAACCCTTATACACGTCCCCCTCACAGAGCCACTGGCCAGTCTTGCGCAATTTCTAATTGATTTATATTAAATTATTTTAGGTTGTAAATGAGTCTAATGTATTTACTATAGACAATATCAACTTTAGACTTTGTGGGCGGTGTTGTCTTCTAGAGTCATGAGTACGAGTGTGTGTGAAATCGCAGGCGCGTATAATCCATTAAGAATCCCTTAGTTACACGAACCCATACTCACTCCCCCCCTCACAGACCCATCAACCAGTCTTAATCGCAATGTCTATTTCAATTTTTAGTATCCTATGTTAAAATTATATTTTATCAATTAGGTTTGAATTAATAAGGAAATCAATTATGTGTTTAGCAGTTAATTGTATATTAGGTTGTGTTAAATTAAGTATATTTTGGATATATACTTGTTGAGTTCTCTAATTTTTGTTGTTTCTTAAACATGTTTCTATGTATAATATTATCTATACATGTATTGATTATATGGTCTAGATCTTCTGGTTTCTTACATTTAAAGCAGTTTATGTTATGGAGGAATGGTCCTAAATATTTACCAAAGCTGTTAGCCAGCTTTGTTTTTCCTATCATTATCCTATTCATTTTAATTTGTTCCCTCCTTGCATTACCTAGTATTATTGCTGTTCTTTTAACAGTTTTGATAACATTATATAATACTCTCCCTTTGTTGGATAAGCTCCAGGAGTTTTGCCATATGTTATTTATCATATCATGTATTAACCTATATAATTCCGTATGACTATACTGCAATGGGTCAAAATATAGTTCATTTAGTTTGTCATTAGCCAATTGATCAGCTACTTCATTTCCTTTTATATCTATGTGTGAAGGTACCCATAGAAAATCACTATAATATTTTGTGTTTTTAGTTTAGTTATTTGATATTGTAATTGATAAAGGAAGTTTTTCCTACTATTAGAGTTATTATTATTAATAGTTTTTAGGACACTAAGCGAGTCACTGACAATTAGAGCTTTTGATGGTTTATTTTGTTGAATCCACATCAGGGCTTGTAGTATAGCCCAAAATTCAACACTATATATGGAACAATAGTCTGGTAAGCGTTTGCCTTCATTTATTTGTAAATTAGGTATGACCCATGCTGCTGCTGTTCTTGCAGGATCAATTGTTTTAGAACCATCAGTATAAATATTTTAATGGTTTTTATATTTATTATTTAGCTTTTCATTTAGAATCTTTTTCAAAAAATGTGAATTCTGCATTGTATTACCCTGATTTAGTAAGGAGAGATCTACGTGTATATAATTCAGTCTCCAGGGAATTATAATTGGAGGTTTGATTTTTTGTACTTGAAAAATATCCACAGGGAGTTTGGTTTTTATATTATTTATTTCTATACCAAAGGAGTTAAAATATTTACCTCGTTTTATTAGTGGTTTATTGCATTTTTTTAAAAATTTGTAATGTGGGGTGAGTTTCCTTATGAGTTGACGAACGAGCGACATATCTCAACATGATCTCTTGTCTTTTCAAATGAAGTGGAAGTTCACCAGCCAGGACCTGTAATTCCTCTGTGGATGTAGATGGCAATGCCCCAGTTGCTATAAGGAGGGCTTTTCGTTGTACTTGTGTAATTTTTTTGAGTAGTGTTGATGATGCCGTGGCGTAAATATGACACCCATACTCAATCTTAGATCGAATAAGTGATCTATATAAGGTAATTATTGTTTTTTGGCAGGCACCCCAATGTGTACCTTGGATACTTTTAATTAGATTAAGGTCTAAATTACACCTTCTAATTAGGTCTGTAATATGATATGACCATTTCATGTGTTGGTCAAAGTACATTCCTAAAAAATTAACTACCTTTACAAATGTTATATCTTGATTTTGTAAGGTGAGTTTTATATATATTCTATTATGTTTATAAGGGGTAAATAGTACAGCTACTGTTTTTTTGGTGTGAAAATTTAAATCCCCATTTATCAGCCCAGTTGTCTATATTATCTAAACTGTTTTGTAGTTCAGCAATATGATTTGGATTTGATGGGTAACCTGCTCTCCATAGGGCACTATCATCAGCAAATTGTATAAGTCCAACTTGCAGAGTAGCTACATTTTTATCCAAGTTATTTATCATAATATTAAATAGGGTAGGGCTGAGTACACTTCCTTGAGGGGTACCATTTTCTAAACTGTACTTTTCAGAATAAGTTGTTCCTACCCTAGTAATAATTTTACGATCAATTAGAAAGTTATTTATGAAATTATATATATTGCCAGTTATACCATATTGGTTTAATTTAGTTAATAATCCCTTAGTCCAAACTAAATCGAATGCTTTTTCCATATCTAAAAAGACAGCAATAAGGTTTCTGTTTTTACGTTAATGGTTATTGAAAGCAAGCTTAATGGCAGATTCTAATTTAATTAATTGATCTATAGTAGATATATTATTACGAAAACCACATTGATTGTTAGATATTAGATTATTACTTTCTAAATGATATTTAAGCCTATTATTGATAATAATTTCCATAACTTTACATATGTTATTTGTAAGGGAAATAGGCCTATATGAATTAACATCATTTCTATCTTTATTTGGTTTTAATATTGGGATAACTACTGCTGTTTTCCATTGTATGGGGAGTTTTCCAGTTTTCCAAATCTTATTATACATATTTGATATTATTTGTATAAAGTTAATAGGCAATTTTTTGTAAATTGAATACCCTATTGTATCCTCTCCAGGTGAGGTGTATTTTTTAGTTTTAAGGGCTTGATACCATTCATTGATAGTAATTTCATCATTTAAATAAGAGTTTTTAGTCCCTAAATCTGTAAATGTATGTTTATATTCTTTTTCAACTTTATTTCTATGTTCCTGGAACTTTTGTGTAATTTGTATTACTGCTCATAGCTTGAAAGTGTATTGCTAATGAGTCAGCTTGCTCTTCATGGTTACTGGTATTATTAATTTTAGGTGCATTATTAGTATGTTTACCCCTAATTATTCTAATTTTATCCCAGACTTGTTTTGAATTAGTTTTATAATCTAAGCTGCTACAATATATTTGCCATGTAATAATTTTAGCCTGTTTTATTGCATATTTTAATTCAGTGTCACATTTTTTATACTCTTTAAAATGCTCAGTATTATTTGTACGTTTAAACCTTTTTAATGCTTTTCACTTATTTTGTCTAATATTATTGATTTCATCTGTCCACCAAGGGACACTAAGTTTATTGGGTTTACAATTTGTTTTTGGAATAGAGACATTAGCTGCCCTTATTATTGCATTTTTAATATTTTCATAATATTGATCTATATCATTACTTTGAAGATCTTCAAGTTTTTCTTTTTTAATATTTTGTTGGAAGTTATCCCAATCTGAATTTGTATAATTCCATTTAGGGATTTTGTTATTAGTTTCTAATTGGGCAGAGTTTTGTAGAGTAGTTATGATGAGAAAGTGGTCACTTCCCATCGTGTCAGTTTGATCTACACTCCATGTTGCTATTTGTGCAAGTTTAGGAGTGCATAGAGTAAGATCTATGGCTGATAAAGTGTCATCTACCGGATTAAGTCTTGTTTTTGTACCATCATTAATTATTACAAGATTAGTTTCATTACTCCACTTTTCAAGTCTCCTACCTCTATTATTTGTTATTTCATCCCCCCCCCCATAGTTCATTATGTGCATTAAAGTCACCTAATACAATTGCCTGATTATTACCTATGTGTAATTTAAGTGCTTGTAGTGCACTGTTATGTGTTTCTTTAATATCTCTTCCTGGATCATAAAAATTATATAAAATAATTTTAGTTTTGCCCGTATTAATTGAAAGGGCCTGTAATTCAATTTGGGAATTTTTCATTTTATCCGAGTCTATTGGAATTACTGAGGCTGATGGAATATTATTACTTAAATAAACAACTAATCCCCCCCCCCCCCCCCCTTGTCCTTCTTTTCTATGTTGAAAGTATCCAGGAGCATATCCTTGAATAGATGGTAATGATTTGGTGTTATGAGTTAATTTAGTTTCCTGGATACAAATAATGTCAGGTTTAATTGGTGTATTTATGAGTTTTAATTTTACTTCATTAATATTAGTTATTAGGCCTCGAGCATTCCATTGCCATATTATTAGATTTAGTTTAGGTTTGTTTATATTTCTATTGCTATTTTCTATTGTTGTACTATTCATGTTGGGGAAATATCTTTTTAGTTTTAATACCCTCTTCTGTGTTGTAAAAGGGCATGGAGCCCATTTGTGAGGGTAGATAAGTAATCTATATTCTTATTGGTTGCGTTACTAAAGTAACGACCTATTTCTGTTATAGCTAATCCTATTGTAGGGAGTGTGAGATTGTTGGTCAAATCAATGGTTGTTTCGGTTTGTGTTTGAGTGTCACATTTCAATTGATCTCGTTGAATAGCTATGTCTGTTGTTGTAATAGTGTTCGTTTTATTTTGAGTGTTTAATTTGTTAGTTTCATTATGTTCCTTTTTAGCATTTATTTTGCTATGCTTGTGCAAACATATTTCTTGTTTGGCCTTATTATATGTCCAATTATTAATATTCATTGCGGAGACTATTTCTCTCTCCATTATTGCATTTGGACATATTGGAGAGTTAACTGGGTGCTCTCCCTTACAGTTTGCACATTTGGTTTTTTCCCTTTTACATGTCCCCATGTGTGGCCCCCCTCACAGTTTTCACATAAGTGTTTAAAGGTGCAAGCGACCTTATAGAGTCCCCAGTGCTGAAACTCGGTACAAAATCTTGCTTTATTCATAAATGGTTGGGTTTTATATCAAATACCCATGGGTCCAAGTTTAATTATCGATGGTAGTGGAGTAAGAGTCTCTATTACTGTAACTCTTTGATTTCTGGTTTGTTTATTTTTTCCTATTTTGTAGTTTGTGATAAAGTTATTGCCTCCCTCTACCAGTTTATCTTTAATTTCCTGGTTGCTACTCTTCACTAATTGACCTTTTAGTTTGAGGACTGCTTTATATTTAATTGGTTGTGATTGTTGTTGTTGTTGTTGCTGTAGATTGCCCTGCGTATTTCCTTCCTTTTCTGTTTCTTCCTTGCTTTGTGTTGTTAAGTTGTTGTTGTTGTTTTTATTTGTGCATTTTCTTTGCACTGTTTGTGGAGTTTTTGCTTTTTTTTATGCAGCTCCACGGTTACCGGCATGCCGCATATGTTTGTTATTTCTAAGTACTTGGCTACTTGAGCACGTGTACTACAATGCATGATGATATAGTTGGTTTTAGGGCGAATAATTTTACTTTGCCCTGTGTGAACCTTAAGTAATGCCTTAGCAATACTTACGGTTGTTAAGTCGAATAGTGAATTGGTTTTGCTCTTTATAAATACTGTCATATCAACATTGTGATAATGTTTATATGTTTGTTTGCTTTTATTGCTATAAGAGCTTGTTTGTTTGGTTGATTATTGCTTGCTTAAGTTTGCGTCTACTTTTACAGATGATTTAGGCGTATACCTTCTAAATTTGGGATCTAGAGGCTGTTTTCCTTTTCCTATGTATGATTGTTGTTCAGTTTCAAAGTATTTAGGGGGATGGGTTTCCCTGTTTCATAGCATTTTGGGGGGGAGTGATTTTTTTTATTCTCTTTCATACTTGTATGATGAGAAGGGCCTGGAGTTTGACTGTTATGGAACATTGTAACTTTGCCAGCTGCGAGCTGACCTACTTTCCGCTCTTTCCTAACAATTTGGGCGTAGGTAAATTTCGCCTTATGTAGATTTTGTCCTATGTGCTCCATGTTGTTCTCTATCAAATTGACGGGTTTAGGTAGTGTAGTAGTACTTTTTGCCTTCTTCGTTTTAATCCCTATCATTTGTGTAGGACTAGTTTGGAACAGATTAGCGGAGTCAGGGGTGGGTGGCCGATATGGCAGAGTATCATCTAGTGATTGAGTTTGAATCACTGTTTCCTCTAAGTCACATTTTGAATAAACAATATTAATTCCTACAGGTTTGTTTGTTTTTTCCAACGAATGTTCATTAATGAAGTTATCCCCCAGATTGAATCTTATTGCAGATAGTGGGTTCAGTTTATCAGCCTGTTGGTTACGTAGGGTGTATTCCGGTGTAAAAAGGAAACTGAATTGTTTCAACTGTACTGCTCTTTTGTTAGTTTTAAGACATAGTGTCAATAACTCCAATTTTGATGTCCGGATTCGCACAAGAAGGCTTGTCAGCAGTGTTAACATTGGACTTGGCTAAGTACGCGAGTCTTGCATTAGCTCGATACATTTTATTGTAGTTATTTGATGAAAGTTTTAAGAATATGATAATTAGGATATTACAAGATTCAGTCAAAATTTATTAATTAACGTAGTTTGAGACAATGAAAGGTTAAACAGAAGAGTTTAGTTGAGTTTTATATAGGTTAACAGAGAATTCAAGCTAGTGGTACTCAAGTTTTAACCCGTAGGTTTAAGTAAATACCTAAATTATCGTTGTTTGAAGCTGGATTAATTATTCTTGAATAATATCTGTAATCCTTTGCAAAAAGATCTTGACTTGTTGTATGGAATGGTAGACGCTATTAAAGATTCACTGTGAAATCGTGGTTCCCGAAAACAGGTGATAGGTTCTGCTACTGCGCGGTTTTCTTTTTTTTTTTTTATGGAGAGGACTCCTTACCCTGATCTTTGCAAACCATTTTTAAGGTAAGGGCTCTCCATTGATTTTAGAAGGATGTTATGCTATATTGGTTGTGTAAATGGTATATTTTATATATATATATATATATATATATATATATATATATATATATATATATATATTTCGGTATTAGTCCCATCTCAAACAAATACCAAATTTTTTGGTTGTTTTATATATATATTTTTTTCTATTTTCTTTTATTTTTTTATTTTTTTTTTTTTTTATTTTTTTTATTCTAGCTCTTCATCAAAGTATAATGCTTCCATCATTAATCTATCTGCGTCTTTTCATCTTCTCCTTTCTTCTTTTCTTCTCTCTTTCTTCCCCATTTCCAGTATCTGCTCGGCTGTTAAGTCTTGTTCTGGGTTCTCCGTTTCATTTATTGCACTGTTCTCTTTAAAGATGTGTATTGTCTTTATTCTCTTGGCTTGTTGTTCTGATTTTTGTTCTTTTTTGTTCTGACTTTCTCTCATGGTATCCGCATTGGGTTTCTTGATTATTGGTCCCACTTCAACCCTGCAAATTGCGCTGCTCGTATTAGCTTTAAGTTCTTCATCTGTGGCCGATATTCTTATTTTTTGTTCTGAGGTAGTTTTGTTTTCTGCCCTATCTTTTTCTATTTCTTTTGGATTTTGCCTTTTGTCCCTCTGGTGTTCTGGTTGTTGTTGTTGTTGTTGTTGTAGTTGTTTTGTCTTCGTACCTCTGGTGGTTTTTTGGTTTTCCTGCAGTTGTTGACTGGTGTTATCTTGTCCTGGATTTGTTGCTGTTGTTTGCATAAATGGTATTACTTGTGTCCCCATAATACATTTCTTTGGTGCATGACCCGTTTCACCACATTTATTACATTTCCTGTGGTATATGCATCCTTTATAACAGGTTGTTACTAGGAAGCCATGTATGAAACAGGCTATTTTGATTAAGGGTAGTTTTGTCCTTTCAATTTCCAGAATCCTGGTTTCATTGAAAACGTTTAAACCTGGTATTTGTCCCATCCTTGATTTTTCCACTTTTTTTCCTTATTTCTCCTCAATACGTTGTACAACAATCTCTGTTTGTATTTCTATCGGTATACCTGTTATGTGAAGTTCTGCTGTTTGCTTTTTGATTCTCCTAAAAATTGAATCTGGACTCTTAATAATGGCTATATGTCCACAAAATATAGTCTCTCCGTGTGGGTATATAGGTGTTTCTTCCATATAGCGTATGTGATATCTATTTCTTACATAGTTGATGGAGTATACATTTGCCAATAACCTCTCATCGTGTATCTTTAGATGTGCTAGTATTGATGTTGCACTTGGCCTTCCTGCTCCGCTCATGTCTGGGAATAAAGCTTCATGTGTCCCATGTTTGTAGCTGCATTCTATATATTCTCCACCATTTAATTAAATTCGCCTTGTTTTGAAGTACTTCTGTAGATGTAACATGGTTCTCCTTGCCGACATTTTTTTCCTGTGCTATTGCGTCTTACTTGTTTATCTGTGACGTCTGAAGTCAGCCTACTTTGTATCCGTTTCTGTCTTATTTCTTTGAGTATTAGTATATTATTTTTTTCTCTCTGTAGTATTCATTTAGTGGTAGTTGAGATTCCTGTGGATTTCCTAGCCGTTTGCTTGGTCCTTGCCATTTTTTGTGATTGGGATAGACAGTAAGTCGACTTCTCAACTACAAGTACTGGAATCTGCGTGGTTTTCTAAGCGAGGCCTGAATAACACATCTGCACAGCACAAAGCCGAATAGGCGAATGACCAATGTATTTCGGTATCAATGGTTTTTAGTGTTTTATTGTTAATGTCCACATAGTTTATAAGGTATGTCAAATTTGAATACATATATGTTTTTGCAACCTGTGAACGTTCTATTAAACTAAGTGGCTGAAGTGCCCGGATATTTATTACTTCTTTTACTTTCCTTTTAACTTTTAAAAGGTTTTCATTTTCCTCATTTGCCCCAAAGAATATCCCCAGGGCTTTCACTCTATTTCTAATAAGATTGGGGGGGGGGGGGGTAACCAGGGTGGTTTCCCCTCCAGTTTTCTATTTTTAGTATCTCCGTTTTCTCGTGGTTTATTTGTGATCCTGATGCTCTCCCAAAGGCCTCGTATTCCTTTTGTAGGTGTTTAAAAGAATTTGGATCATTAATGAATTTCGTACAATCATCAGCATTTTGGAGCATTTTAAATTCGTTCTGTAAGTTAGGAATTTTTATTCCTTTAATATTAGTATTGTTCCTGATCTTTATACTCAGAATTTCAATTGCTATTACATATAATAGCATTGATAGTGGGCAACCTTGCCTCACTGATCGTTGTATTTCAAATGTATGGGTTTTCACCCCGTTTACATGTACATTTGCAGTTATTTCATTGTACATTATTTTGGTCCAATTTAGGAAATTATTTCCAAATCCAAATTTTTCCAGTACTTTTTTTGTTTTATTATGTTCTAATCTGTCAAAAGCTTTTTCCTGGTCGAAAAGTACCATGGCACATTTCGAGTTTGTTGTGTTTATAAAATATATTATTTTCCTAATGTTAAGTATATTGTTATGTATACTTCTATTTTTTGCATAATTGATTAGTGTTTACTATGGTGTTTATTCCGTGGTTAATCCTATTAGCCAAAATTCTACTCAGTATTTTGTAGTCTGTGTTAAGGAGGGAGATGGGCCTCCAGTTTTTTAAGTCAGTTTTGTCCCCGTTCCCTTTGTATATTAAGGTAATCAGGCCCTCCCGCATTGTTTTAGTTATTTTGTCATTTTTTAGTAAAAGGTTATTAAATAAAGTTTCTAATATTGATGCCACCTCACTTTGGAATTTCTTGTAGAATTCCGCGGTGAGGCCATCTCGCCCTGGTGTTTTACCTTTTTGCAAGCTCTTTTATTGTGGTTTTAACTTCCTAAACAGAAATGAGCTCATCGCACCGTTTCTTGTGCTCTGATGAGATCATTTCGCACTGTGTTGAATTTAAGTATTGCATGATTATGTCATTGTCTATGTTTTGAGAATTTAAAATAGATGGATTTTATTCATACATAATCAGTATAAAAATTTTCAAGTAACAAGTTCAACATCATTTTTAATAACAATTGTTGTAATACATGCTCATGGTAAACAACATTTTGTTTACATCAACTAACATAGTTTACTTAATTATAAAATTTCCATCCAACATATAATTTACTGTCATACTGCTTTGTCAAGGACTATACATTATTTTAAAAGTGGAAACAAAAGAAAATAAGTAAACTCTAAACGTTTAGTTTAACGACTTTTATATCTAAAATGGTGGTAAGCTCTTATCTTAAAAAACTATATGCCCAAAGATATTTGTGTGCGTGTGTGTACACACACACACACACATATATATATATATATATATATATATATATATATATATATATATATATATATATATATATATATATATATATATATATATAATGTCAAAAACAGGTGGACTTTTTTAATTGAAAAATGACACCTCACAAGGTCACATTATAAACACAACTCATACATTAAACTTAATACATAAATAAATTTCACTGAAAATTTGCACATCACAAATTTGCTTACTGCCGAACACAAGTAAAGATTTATGAAATTAACATCTCCAATGGTTACACTACAAAGTCATCTATAAGTTACATACAAACTTGATAGCAAACTCACTCCTTTGCACAAATGATCACAAGCAACTTACAAATATTTAACGACAAAATATTTTACACCTGGTAACTATAACAATATTTGTAACATATATAACACTTGGAATAGTACACATCTGTAACATCACATCGCTTTCTTGACACCATTTAAACAAATTATATGATCAACAGTTTCCTCGTGCAGATGCTTCACATGAACAAATAGGTGCAATTTAAAGCATTTGGGGTGTTGCTGCAAAGTTAGTCTGGTTCCCTAATTTTACTAATTCTAAGATGGATCCAAATAAAACATACATACCAATTATAAAGAGTTTTTGCCAATGATAATGTTTTTGTAAGTTATGCTAGAATGATGTAAGTCTGTATTTTATGGGTAAGTTTCATCTGAGAAAATTACAGAATTTATTAAATAATTCAAATCAAGTACAAATTGTTTCATCAATTATGGTTTATCTTTCTTGAAATTCTAACCAGGAAAGATTTGAAAGCTGGCGATGTGAAGAAAACACGATCATTCAATTAAATATAGACTAATCTACCTTTATTATTTCCTGATTTCTATTTCATATCCCCAAAATGTTTTGAACACAAGTTGATGTATGTATGCTTCTACAGTTAAGAAACTAAATTTTCCTCAGATTCCCATGTTTTCGTATCAAAAATGTTTCCATTTGATAAGAACTTCTTTTCTTTTCCCCCTCTTTCTTCGCTGCAAAATCTGCTGAACCTCATAGATTTTAGCTACAATAAAAAAAAATAAAGCATTCAGTAAATATTTGAGTAAACTCAGTAAATGTCATAGTACATATATGGGATGTTAATGGTTTACTATGAATCATAGATATACTCAATTGGATTTCTAAATATACATACATTTCATCGAAATCCTACACTTTATGAAATTTATTGCAACTGTCATACATAAATAAGATAGACGTTTTCGATTATTGAATCACTGATTATAAAGATTATTTTAAGTTGCGTATATTTGTGTAATAATACGTTCAGCTTTTTTCCTGAGGTCAATCGAATCTAGAACCAGATGTATTTGTGTTTTATGAACAGAAAACGTGCATTTAATGAAGAGTTTAATGGCTAAGATTGCACATATTGTGCAAAAAATCAACAAGTTATTGCATGGGCAATGTGCTGTGATCTTAACAACTGTGATTCTGATAATCGATGTGGAAAACACTTAATGAAGTAATACATTAATTTTATTGGAGAATTTTGTTTAGCTTACTTGCTGAAGGCTTGACTGACACTTCATTGGATTCTGATACTTCACTAGACCCAACACCATCAAACAAAATGGCAGCATCATCTGAAATTCAATCTTGTGTCTGTGTTACTTCAAGACTAATATAAATTTATAAATTCAAAGCTTTATTCAAAATCGCTAAGCTACGTTTTGTCAAAATAGAGCATATCAGTACTTTTACCTTTCAAGATGGCTAACAATAACTTTATCTGGTTGCTATAAAAAAATTGAATGAATACAGTGATAAGTAAACATTTAGCATATGCTTCTGGGACACATACCTAGTATGAACACAAATCCTGATACTCTAAAGGTATCAACATATTATCAATTGGTTTCAAAACAAAATCTATAATGTTATCTTACTTCAGAAATATGAACTATACAAGCCATTAATACCTTTACTTAATGATGGAATCATGGCTTCATTGTCCGACTGTTGAACTGATTCAGCTCTCCCACCTGTAATTTGTAAAGTACGTATAAACTAGTTTGCAAGTATTACACCAATACATTATTTTGTAGTAGCATACACAAGATATTGGATTACTCCTGTGTGGAAAGAAGCTTAAGGTAAATTGTATCTGGTTATCAACAGGTTTAGACAATATGGGACAGAATATCACATTATAAAAACCCAATAAAATAATTACATTTGCATTAACTGAATGGTACTGCATAATTAACACAATAGTTTCTGATTTTAAAAAAGTCTGTATTGATATCTTGCTGCAGAAAAAAACGTCATTAATAAACTGACTTGGTGAAGGAATAATGGCTTCATTTTCCAACTGTTCAGACTAAACTGTTTCCGTTTGAGTTGGCCTACCTTTGATTTTAAAAGTATGTATCATACGGTTTGCAGATTGACCAACCTGTAATTGTTCAAAAAATCACTTAATATTCAATTAAATTAGTTATAACATACAAAAGCAGAACTTAATGTTTGATTATTTAGACTACCAAAACTGAACACACATTATGAGGAACACATTCATATATTATCTTGCTGCAACACACATCAGACATGACATTACTCCTGTGTGTAAAGAAGGTTATGGTAAATTGTACTGGCTCACAAGAAAGGGATAAAATATCAAACTTAAAAACCCCCAAATAAAAGCACTGCATTTGCTGAAAGCTACATCATAATAAATGCGTTAAGTTTTTACGGTAACAAAACAGTGGGAGCCCACACTTCCTTTTCTCACTGCTCCTGCAGAGCTGTTGCAACCTGTCTAAATCTGAATGTATGTGGTTCATTCCATACACATTCAAGACAGTGGCAATATATCCATATGAATATAAGTTTGCAAGAAGAAAAAGATATCAAGCTTATAATGAAGAACAATTCCATTCATAAACTTCTTACTGACTAGCATGCAAAAATGTTTAAAGTAAATACACTCATTAAAAAAAATATTAGTTTAATCACATCACATTACGCATTACATACCTTCATTTTCAAGTACGGGAGTGCTGCTTGTTTGACTATGGAGCTATATATATATATATATATATATATATATATATATATATATATATATATATATATATAGGTCTAATTATATATATATAATTGTGGTATACAGCTTCTCAAATATTACAATATTAACGTAACCATTTTATTTTAAGAACTCTTAACATTACATCATCTACTTAATGATTTTTTTTAAACATTTACAGCAATCAAAACATATTCCTTAATGCATAAAATGTTCTGTGCTAAGTTTGAATAATTAAGTTTTTTAATGTAAAACAATGAAGCACTTATACATGCAACAGTTTCTTCCATGTTTTGAAATTTGATTTAGAATGAAGAAAGATTAGACACCTTAATACAATAATATCAATATCTTTGACACTCCCAATGCTCTTGAGTGTCTTCAACGCCATGCAAATAGGATCCCTGCAATGATACAAAAAATATTTTAAATTTACATTTGTTTATATACTATTCTCAAATAATAATACAGATTCTAACAAACATCAAATTGTAGGTACAGGTCTCAGTAAAACATTGATAGTATATAGATTGAGCTTTGAGCAAATTTAAGAAAAGCAAACGAAATTAGCAATGTTTAAAAAAAGTCATTGTTTTTAAGTTTTGAAGAAGTTACAGATACAAGTTGACATGAAAGAAGAAATATGTGGCCACAAGGATTATATTTTAGTATTGGTTACAAAATAGTGGTCTCTGCTCCATATTCTCTGTCTTGTGCATCAGATTATATGTTAAAAGAAAATAGCAAAGACCCCTTTCTGGGTAAACCAGGAGCTTTAACGAGTTCCGGATTAGCTAAAATTGCCCCAGTGTCCTTAGTGGATAGAGTGTCAACCTTGGATGTGGGAGGTCACAGGTTCAATCCCCCAACTGAGCCATACCCAAGATTTATCAAAATGGTAAAGCTGCTTCATTAGGCAATCAGCAGTAAGAGGTTAGTTTTAGGAATGATAAGCCTGGTGTCAGAATAATGTGACTGGGTCATTCATCTTGCTACATGTTAGTGGCATGATGCACCATTGCTTGACATCAATATAAAATGCCACTCTGCAGATATCACAACGAATTAGTTTATTTCTTTTAAAGCTAGGTTAAAGTAAATAACGACACACACACACACACACACATGTGTGATTCTTGTACCTGAACTTAACACCACTGGGTAGGTTTTTCACATCCAATCTAATTTTTCCCTCTTTAATTGCCCTGTAGGGCACTTGACAATTTCCTGTCGCTTTTTCTGTATGGAAAATAAAATTAATGAATAACAAATTCATGCAAAAAAAACAAAGACTGAGATACGGTCTGTTGTCAGTAGAGTTTATTAAACTAGTAATAGTGAAAGATAAACACAGTGCAGCATATGGACTAAAGCAATAGGTAATGAAATCAATTCAGCTATTGGATAGCAGAACCGACAAATATATCCAGTGCATGTATATTAATAAATATAAAACATTACATTTATCAACAGTTATATTTTCCAAATAACTTTCCTTTTTTTATGGGTATGATTCACACTTTAAATTACTGATGTACATATGCAGGATACAAGGTAAAAATTTCAAATTCTGTCTTTCAATTGGACAAGTATTGCATAATAAATTTCATTTTGAGAAATAAAACTTTCTCACAACTCAATTTTCAAGCATATCAGAGCTAATGGTTGTCGTAGTGATTTAGTGATTCACCTTTCATTAAAAATCTGTAATTAGTCTGAAATCAATTGGTTTATTGAAACAATTTGACAGATGCAACTTTAATAGGTTGAAATGTTTAATATGTGTACAGTAATGTCACTTAAGTACATGTGTCCGCTACATGACTTAAAAAGAATGAATCTTACCCCAACAGTCATTGAATTTTTCTCTCACTAAATTAACTGCTTTTCTGTGGTCTGTTTCCTTGTGTATGTTGGTTTCAGATGCTGTAACATGAGTAATTATTTAATTGTGAGTGCGATTTTAAACATGTTAAATTAGGCATATGGCATGACATTTTCGATCGACATGTGCAATTCTCAAGTCATCGGTTCTAAAAGACTTAAAGGACTACAAACAACAAGACCATTCATTTTAGTTCTTACACTGGTCAGGGGTTCAATGGAATACTTATTATGTCATGGCATGGTGTTTATCATATGTTGGTGGAAAATGACACATCTTCATAGTTTACATCTAGTTGTGTCAGGTTAATGAAGGCTTCAGGGCAAGTTTAAATAGCTAGTGACATCAATGTCATGGGAAAAGTCACCTTTATGCATCTTCTCAAACTTCAAAGGAACAATCCTAATGAGATAATAGTAAGATCTTGGTACAAATAAAGTAATGTTACAAAAGTATATGCCAATCATTAAAATATATACCTCCTACTGAGTTTCCTATAATAAAAACAAACTCACCCTGCATCTGCGATGCAAACGTTTGCCGGATGCTCTTCCGACAAAAAAAGGTATGGGCCCTGCAACTCCCAAACACACCAGCGCAGCCATCGGTGTCAACAAAGAGCCCACCAACATGGATACCCAGACTACTCAGAACATTACACTAAAGATTTGTTCAAAAAATCCATTGCAAGATAGACACGTGTTTATTTCTTCAGTTTGCAATTATATTTGTAATAATTATATTGGAACCATTAGTCACCTGCAGTACTAAATAACGTTGATAATACATTTCTGGAGTTCATTTCAAGTTCTTGAAGAATTTACTAAAATTTTGTTCCTCCTTTTTGTTCAAGTTTTCATAGCAATTGAACATGAGCAGCTGACACAAAATTAGATTCTGAGAAGAAAGAAATATATAATTTTCTAACAGGTGGTATAGAGCAGACAAATAATAAAAATTCTTACAATCAACAAAAATCAACAGCAGATTAATATCTATAATTGGCAATATTACAAAACAAGGTATTATTTATGGAATTGGGTGATGGAAAATGGGGTCCGAAAAAATTAAATTAGTAAGCTTAAGTTGGTGATACAATTATTTTTTTCATTATCACAGACTGGCTTATCAACTTCAGATGATGCTTCTTCAGCATTGTCCTGTCTGTAGTTGGTGCAACATTGTTTTTAAAAGAAACAGCTTCCTCCTTATACTTCTGCTTCTATTCTTCCTTCATGTTTTTCCATTCTGTTGACCAATTACAAAATGATTGGCCTGAAGATGAATAGCCTGAAAATGGGTGATAACCTTGATATATTTGAAAATTCATGTGCAGATATATCTTGTAAAATTATTTACAACTGAAAGGAAATTATGAAATAAAAAATGGAATTGCTAGTTGCATTATCCAAGAAGAATTTACTGATATCACTTGGAATATATAGTTGTTTTTTATGTTAACATAGCATCCTAAGCAAATAAAATTAATTATGAACATGCTGAAAAAATTATTGTTTTTAAAATTTCAGTTTTATACTAAGGCATCTTTGAAATGAAAAACGTGCATTGTTATCTTAACAATTATAGGTGAAAGGATATACAGCCATTAAACTAAAAGTGCCTCAATGTGCACTAACTGAAATTAAATTATTTTTCAAAATTGTTTACAACTTTTAAGAATGATGTAAACTGCAATTACAAAGTCTGAAATATTTAGATTGTATTCCTAAATTGGTAAGAAGAAACTAATTAAATCAAAATAAACTGTATACAATGTAGAAAACTATTACATGTTCTGAAATGGAACATGTACACTGTATAAACGTGTACGTGACAAAAGTCAAATATTAATATTTACGGAAATATTACAACACCAGTTTATGGGTGGTGTAGGTGGATGGATTTAACAGTACATCAGCTTTATAGTACCAACTTAAGAACCTTAGAAAGCAAAGATATAAGATCACATAAAATCATCATTCTTGAAAGCTAAATTTACAGAAAGAAAATATTCATCTTGTTTTGACATCTTTCTACCCTGCCAAAAATATAGCTACAAACATTGTTTAAATTAACTGGGGGGTGTGAATTACAAAGTGTTATAATAGGCAGACATGAGAAACAAATTGGTTGCCTTGATCACCTGTTAGTGTGCAACTTTAGGAGAGCAAGTGTCTGCAGGTAAAGAAAAAGCATTTTAGACACGATGAAAACAACTTTCATACATATCTCACAAGCATCTAGTAATGATATGCATATACAAAGCAGTACAGGACAATATAACATCACCATGTTATCAGAACTCTACCAATTGTATGATATGATATATACGTATCAGTGATATGTCTACACAACAGGAATACAACACCTTTAGTTAATAAATGCTTTAAATATACAAAGCAAGCAATACAACAGCATATTCAATGTATATTTACCCACATTTGTTGTGCTTTTAACACTGTAATGAATGATAATGACAAAAATTAGTTAAATGTATAATGAGAATACTTAATGTGTGATAGATCAAACATGGCTTTGTAAAGTAAATGCAAGGAAGGTAAAAAATATTTACAAGCTGAAAGGGGCGGGGAGCCTGAAGCAGTCTGGCAATTATCTTTATTGTCTTTGATGATTATGAAAGTTGCACTGAAATATTAATGATATTTCAGAAAATGAAAAATGTGTGAGACAAGATAAAGGAATGAATGTTCTGTATTCATCAAATTTTATTTATGAGGGTGAGAAAATCTATTAATTCATTTTTGGATGAGGTTGAAGTTTTATATATTTGAATATTTTCCTCATTATCAAACGATTTTGAACAGACACCATACCTTGTATAAAAAACATGTTTTTCAGTTAGAACACTTTTGTTCAGTATTGGCATTTTACTTGAGTACGTTTTTGAGGTTTGGGCACATGAATAAATATTTGTGTTCCTTTACAACTAAATGGAACCATGGGTGTCAAAGTGGACTGAAGTGATCACCAGTTCTGATTGTTGCAGTCACAACTCTGTGTGGGTTAATGTCTCAGCTAAAACTGTTATGTTAGAAATGTACCAGTAGCTTACTGAGGGTTGGTGGTTCTTACTGGCCTTTTTCGAGGTCCTTCCTACACCATTTATACAGACTACAGTTTATATAATTATAGTCTATCTTTGAAATGATAAATGGCTTTTAACCCCGAAACAACAATGTTCTTGTTGTTGTAGGTTTTAACACCATTTTCCAGCACAAGATATGCTATAAATGGAAGCCAGTATTAATGGTGTAGGAAACAAATTGGGAAAGCCTAGACCCATGATAAGCTACGGACAAGCTTTATCATATTGGATAAACCCGAGGCTAGAACCCACACATACAGGTGAGATCGAAGTGATCCGTAATGGTACGTGCTTTAGACCGGTTTGCCACTTGGAACCCCAAAAGCAACATTGAAACCAGACACTACTTGATACCAAATAAATGATGAAATAATAATATCTGACATTAGTTAATAGCAGCATACATCAATATATAAATATTCATTCATAATTAAAGGAACAGAGTATCGATGGAAATGCACTGAAAACTCAATTTTACATTGCAATGTGCGCAAAAATTAGCGTATTACTCACTAAGACTTTTTCCTTTACAAAAATCGTTGTAGACAGTCGGACCTTTCATCAGTTGGGCTTTTGGAGTACTCAGAATTCGGGCACCACTGGAACTAAGTTTAAGCTTGGCTCGTTTGTTGCCAATCCAATCCTAGAAGTCCAAAAACACATGTTTTAGCATCTTCTCACTGTTAATTATATTACTGAATGTAGGATAGATGAAAATATCATTCGCACTAATGTCATTGTGATTTAATTGAAATATCTTTAATAATTTCGAACATATAAATTGGAAAAAGAATGTTAACACAAACAGAAAGATACATACTTACAGACAAATCAAATTATGCATCTCTGAATGTTTTGAGACTGAATATATAGTAAGAAATACACAAATTTTGCATATGCACATACAATAAAAAGGACTAATTCTTAAATGATTTTCTAAACACAAAATCTTTCATAATGGAACTTTAAAAAGGGACCCAACTGTGTTTAGCAAGTTTCCTATGTGTACATAAACAAAAGACTAAATAAATGGATACACACAGAGGCAACATATCCAAATTGGCGTCATAAAGTATATGGACAGGGATCTGAAAAAGATAAAAGGCTGATGTTTATGAAGTCTTAATCTGAGCTACAACAAAGTTATTTTCTTAAGAAAAAAACATGACTTATCAATTAAAACTTCTGGGTATAAATTTAAATTTCATAATGATTTATGTTTTTACTACCTTAACTTGCTGCTCTGTAAGAGCAAGATTGTGAGCAAGTGCACTGACACTGCCCTTGTTTTTGGTATTGTAGAGTCAATTGTCCCAGGACGACTCGAGGCCCTTTAACTGACCTTCGGTGAAAACTGTCCTTAGTCTCTTGTCATTCTGTTCAAAGAGAGGATAAACTGGAAGCAACAAAACATAACATAGGTATTATCAATATGTAGTTGCTACTGCTTTGAAAAAAACTTTAAAAATCTGGAGCACTGGTATATTGTGCACTAGCAATACACCCGGGTTCAGCTATCACTCATGAGCAATATAAAAAGTTCATAATACCCAATATCTGATCAATTATTGTTTACATTTTAATAAATGCTTTTAAATTTTAGTTCAAAACTCATTTAGAGAAAAATAGTGAGACATTGCCAAGCTGTTTTAAGTCAAATGGATCTTAGTGCATGATACATGTGAAACATTCTCTCCATACTTGTACACATAATGCTGTTTTTCTCAAACATTGAATAAGGATAATCACTCAGCACGACTCTTGGATGTATATGGACCTGTACTTCACTTAATAAGACTTTTGTGTATATATCAACCTGACATCAAATTTTCCATCTATACATAAACATATTTTTTCTTGTGGTCATAATTTTATATTTTTAAATTCATTTTCGAAATGTTTTGGCCTTAAACCATTACATTAATTATAATTAAATTCTGGGCAGAGAACATCAAAATCCGTTAATGTGCTGACAATGCATGAATTTTTGTGCAAGTGCATAAAGCCTTTTCTAATGACATGACATGATTTGGCGGTTTGGCCAAAAACAACACATGATGCATTGCTTATAGAAATGATGTATTGTTGGCCGATATGACGGTATGTATTATTCAACTCTGTTAGTAGAAAAGGGAAAACTCTAGCCAATTCCATTATGCTGAATCAACTTGGCTAACTTGGGGCATCGCTTTTATAAACAAGTAGACATGGAGTGTTTGTCATGGACCCTCATTAGTTGGGCACTGATGTCTCTGCATCATTTTAAAGGTATATATTGCATAATTTTCAGTCACCTGTGACGTCTGCATTATGGCAGGTTTTAGTGATGTCTAGCACTGGGGCATCATGTCACAAACATGTAGCGTGATGTCCCACCAAGTCACATTATCCAAGCAAGGAAGCTCTTAGTACTGTTTTTTTTTATAATTTTTGGTATGACTTGGCCGAGAATTAAACCCATGACCTCCCGCATCCGAGTCGTATGTTCTAACCACTAGGCCACCAAAGTGGTAATCATGTCATTAGAAAAGGCTTTATGCACTTGCACAACAATTCATGCATTGTCAGCACATTAAAGATTTTGATGTTCTCTGCCGAAAAGTTTCTGAAAAATTAATGTAATGGTGTAAGGCCAAAACATTTTGAAAATGAATTTAAAAATATAAAATTATGACCACAAGAAAAAATATGTTTATGTATAGATGGAAAATTTGATGTCAGGTTGATATATACACAAAAGTCTTATTAAGTGAAGTACAGGTCCATATACATCCAAGAGTCGTGCTGAGTGATTATCCTTATTCAATGTTTGAGAATAAGTATAAGTATAACTGTCAACGTATTTAATATAAATTTATATACTGGTCAGAGAAATAAACAAATGGCGGATTAACGTAACTTGTAGTCTGGTTCCCTGACCTCTAGCCATGGTAACCGAGTGAAAAGAGGTCAAGGAACCAGACTACATAACCAGCAGATCAATCGGATTACGTCGTGGCTTTTCATCAGAATTCGTTAAGTTAACCGAATATTGCCGGAAAACCCCGAAGGCACACCGATGTATTGGGACGTTAAAATAGTCTGGTTCCCTGACCCTTCGTTATGAGGGTCAGGTAACGGCCTCCGCCATATAGTAATTGCGCAATGTCCATGGAAGGTAAACACGCATTTTTATCAGCATGGCTCACAACATGAAATATTATCGCATAGAAGTATTAAAAAGTGTGTCTTATGTGTGGAAATGATGCACTACGATGAGTAGTGTTACCTGTTAGTACCTGTTAGTTATACCTGTTAGTATTCTTTAAAATCTGTGTCAAGCCGTCGTAGAACTGTGTGCAGCGTTTTAAATTACGAATCACACGTATGTGGGGTGGGGTGTAAACACCATTTTACTCGACCCTGTACATAATTAGGCGCGGCTTAGTCTTTTTATACTGATCTTTTCTTTGCAACATTACAGTTCAATTGCTTGCAATAAGTATTGGCCTCACTACATCCTTGATTCTTAAATTATCACCATGGCTTTGACAAACAACACTTAACACGTCCAGGACAAGTTTTGACAAATGCATGATTAATATGATGTGTTGTTATGTAGAATGACGTTGACCTTTCAAGTTATATAAGTAGAATACCTGTTAAAATATATTTTTGACCTCATCTTTAATATTTACAGCATATTTCCTGCAAACTGCATTTCGCTGATTTCATTCTCTAAGACTCCCACCCCCACCAAAGCTTCCCACCCACCCGCACACACACACATTCCTAGCACGAATTTAATTCAAAATGTGAGTGTAATTGTGACATGTCAGCTGTTGCATGCTCACTCAGGATGTATGTCTGCATCCACATTTTCCTCCAAAGCTGCCAATTACAGGATGGTTATCAATGATGTTAGCAAAGGACAGTCATTTCATATTCTTTTAAAATGGTTGTCTATGTCTGATCATTAAAATCATGTAAATCATCATTCATAACTTACATGTTGATGTCTTGATATAAGCAACTGTATAAAATGTATGGGTATTTATTTTGTATTATGTAGTAGAGGCTATATAATGGTACTGTAATCTTTTGTTCATTTGATACATTTTGTTTAAACACAATATTAGATTTTATTTATTACATATAGGTTATTTGCACACTTAACAGTTAGAGATTTGTAATTATTGAAAATCGGAGATGAAGGTATAACTTGTACATGAAAGTCTGAAAAATGTATTGAGGAAAAAGATTACCATTTTCCATGTGTTCAGTAAACATGAAATAATTGTGCACATTTTGTCTTTCATTTATTATTGTGTTAGATATCATCTTGAGCCTGCATTTCAACCAAATGTAAGAATATAGCTTAAATCTAAAACTATTTGGATATATTTGATAGAGAAGCTTATGATGAAAATTTGAAGTGTCAATAGTGAAGCACTTTTATAACACTATTCATAATAATTAAAGTTTGGATATAACAGGCTAGTTTCACAGCTTCGAAATGCACCATTGCTATATCGAGCTAGATAACATTCTTACACAAGATATTAACCAGTGTTATACAGGGGTTTCCCAGTTTTATATACCTGGCTCCATTTGCATTAAAGTAAAAACTCAAATTTTACTTGCTGACCAGTTTTATTGAATGTGAAATTTATTGCTGAAAAATCTATCAAATTGGTGTTGAATATTCAGGTTTACTTTACCTTAAAAGAATATTTTTCATTTCAGATAATCCAGTAAAATGCTACGAAGTCGCATACAGCATAAAATGGCCCTAGAAATGCTGAACATGGCATGTTGCACAGAAATTCAGTCTTAAAGCCTCAGCAGCTGAATTATCTTAAGGCACTAGTAAAACATGACACAGTTGTTATACTACCAACAGGATATGGAAAGTCACTTATATTTGAAATACTGCCCTATTACACACAATATGTACTTGCCAAAACATGCATTGTCATTATAGTTGTGTCATTAAACTCAATTCTGCAACAAGAGATCCAGAAGTTAAAACCTCGAGTTTTGCATCTTAAAACCGGTATTGACTTTGAAGAAACAAGTCATATATCCTATTTTATTGGTCATCCTGAAGATGCCATATATCATGCTGAAAAGGTCGGAACAATATCAACAAGATATGACATCACATATCTTGTAGTTGATGAGGCCCACTGCATTTTGGAATGGGGGGAGGACTTTAGGCCAGAATTCAAGAGACTTGTCAATATAATGCCTAGTATACAAAACTGCCTAAGAGTCCTTGCAGTTACTGCAACAGCAAGTCAAACAGCACAGAGGGACATTCACAGAAGCCTTGGAATGAAAATGTTTACCATTTTAAGCACCACACAAGTTCTGAATGAAAATATTTCCATCAATATTAGGTCTCGTATACCATCAGCTGGGGGAAGGCACACTGTAGAAGGTGCTTATGACTATGTGTACAAGCCTTTACTATTAGAATTGCACAGAAATAAGCATGATTTTCCATTGACAATTGTATACTGCAAGTTGCAATGGTGCGCATATGGCATTGAACTTGCCAAGAGACTACTTGGATCATCATTCTGGATGGATTGTGAAAGACCTGAGGAGACTGCAAGTGTTGTACAGTTTCATTCCCAGCAACCTGAACATGTAAAAACTTATGCCATGTTTAAAACCCACATATATATCATTCAACCAGTTAGATATATGCTGTATTTTGTTTCACATTTGACTGTCAGTGAACTCTGTGGCAATTATGGACTACTCTGCAAAATAGGCATTATGCTAGTAGTTTAAAAATAAGTTGATCCTGATTTGGCAACAAATCAGGATCTAAACTGGTTTCAGTTGGCTCCATGTTAGACACACCAAATTATTGCTTGTGATGGTAATGTTTTTATATCAGTTTCTTATTCAAGACACCATAGCAAATTTTTAAAAAAATATTGGATTTTTTTAGGTGATATTTAAATTACCAGATTTCAATGTTTCTGGTGGAAGTAAATCAGAAATCATATTATTTTTACTTTAAAACTGTAAGTATTCATTTGATTTTCATCAGTGAAATTAAACAATGAAACAAGGCAAATTAGAAATTATTGACTTGGAGACTGAAAACATTGCTTTGCACTATATATATATATATATATATATATATATATATATATATATATATATATATATATATATATATATATATATATATATATATATTCCCCCATAGGTCAATCAGGAAATCCTAAAACAATTATCCCAAGATGGGACTCCAGTTCGACTGGTGTTTGCAACTATAGCCCTTGGCATGGGATGTGACCTAAGGCAAGTGAAGAGAGTAATCCATGCAGGTCCTCCATCAACTCTTGACGGTATAGTAGTGATTAAGATCCAAACATTTTTATTGTTATTTTTTTCCCCTGCAATTAATGTGACTCAAGGCATAGGACAGAGAAGATACAGACATACTGTTAGTTAATGTGACCATTCCACATCATAGCTTGGTTTTATTTTTATTTTTTAAGGATGAAAAGCAAAAGTTTTGTATTTATGAAATTATATTTGTTTTTGTTTGGGGGGGACAGTACCATGTTTCAAGCTAATAAGAGGAAGTGTATAAAAGCCATGTATAATAAACATATCTGAATATACATGTTTAATTGTTTATATTCAAAGTTACCTTTCATCATGCATTTGTCTCTTTCAATATTTAAATCCAAAAAGCGGCTCCTTACTTTAATAGTTACTGGATCAATTGTTTTCAATCATAGGTATTTCGAAACAAATTTAATATGAATTTTTTTCATTACAACACAACTGTAACTCTGGTGTAAGCATGTGTAGAAAATGTGTAATCACACCACTTATCAATACTCTCATCCTTTTGTAATGTTATTTATTTTTGAAGAATAACCGTAGAAGGCGTTGTGTAGAATTTATTCAATACAATACATCTATACAGCTTGGAAGGGGAGTAAAGTCTGCCCTGAGAATATATTTCCCATGGAACTTAAACCCTAGTGAATCTATAACACAAACCAGCTGTTGGTGTGTATCGGTTCTAGTCCAGTGTGAGATATCTGATTACATTTGCAATCAAGTAATATTTAAAGCTAATTAGATTAAGGCTTACACTACATCTTCCCATCTGACAAGTTTGCCATTAACACGAAACTTGATCTGATGACTGCATTTCTAAACAAGCTCCATTAGCTTTTTTTGTTTTCTACAAGTTCAGTTTCATAGGTGGTTTCGATAACCTTCCTGAACGTGTGAAATATCCGTTTTGAGTGGTTGGCATTGCTTTGCTTTCGTCTGAGTCAGTCAATGTGTCAGGGTTTGAAGCAGTCACTCTGAGAGGTTCTGATATTGTGATAGGCATTGGAATTAAATTTCTCCTATTACGCTGTATCTCTCTCTCCCTCGTCAGTTACTACCATGTATGAACGAGGTGTAGATGCCTGAGATTTAATTATCCCTGATGAAAATTGAACTTTAATCCATACGTAATTCCCTACCTGAAGTTTTGTCATATATTGGGCGATGTGTCGGCGATCATAATTTCTCTTTTGAGTTTTCTTTTGAAAGTTTTCCGATTTCTTCTGTTTTATTAAATCTGGCCATTTCGGCTCCAAGTTGTTTGGTGCCATTGGCAAAGTAGTTTGTAATTTTCTTCCCATCAGTAATTCGGCAGGGCTATATCCATTTGGTAATGGTGTTGCGCGATATGTCAGATGAGCTATGTAAGGGTCGTTTGCTTTTTTAAGCATTCTTTTAACCCTTACTTAAAGTGCTGAATTGTTTTGCAGTAAAAGGTCCCTCAGTGCTGAATTGTTTCAGGAGAGAAAAGAAGAAAACTCCACAGTCTTTAAATTACATGTATTTTATTAAATATACACAATTGAAAGACAAACCCTATATGAAAAGTGATGGCGCGTGTCTATACTTTAAGATTAGCCTCAAGACACATGTGTAGGTTTAACATATTTGCAGGTACAGGTGTAAATACAGG
Source organism: Unio delphinus (assembly GCA_029339505.1). Classification (NCBI taxonomy): domain Eukaryota; kingdom Metazoa; phylum Mollusca; class Bivalvia; order Unionida; family Unionidae; genus Unio; species Unio delphinus. The sequence goes on from JAQISU010000036.1 coordinate 5,198,574, forward strand.
TAAAATGACAGGTTAAAATTGTATTTCATCAGTAATATCGTTTGTTTTTGATGCAAAAAGCTCAAATATATCTAAGAAATGTTATATTCTTTAGTAGTCCAACCATGCACATGTTATGTCTGGCACAATGTTATATATAAACTGTGAAAATCACAGGTAAAGGAAGCTTGACAGTTTTGCAAAAATCCACTCCATGAATGTCAGAGGTAAGTTTAAACCCTCCAGTCAGCAATTAATGTTCATGAAAAACTATCACCTGTTATTTATTATAATATCATCAAACCGAGGTCCATATCTGGTGATTAAACCTCAGCAGCGGCTTTATTTTTGTTCAATCATTGGGCTGATTTTGTGTTAAGAGTCACCTTAATTGTTTTCATTGTCTGACAGGTGTAAATTGCTTGGAATAGCTTGAAATACATCCCATACTTTTTTTTTTGCTGAAGAATGCTGTTGATATCGCATCATCAATAGCCCATTAGGAATCGGGAACAGACATATGTACCAAACCCATTGTTTTAGTCGATGCGAAAACGTTTTAGATGCTCAGGTGCGACAGGCCGCCATTTCTTCATGCGACTTTTTTCCTTCAAGTCTGGCCCATGAACTCTCTGATCTGCATTACGATTTGTTTGATCTACTATCAGATGCAATAACTCGTCATCTAAGAAAAAGTCTTCAATAGTCCGATGGTTCATTATTCACCATCTCGACATTTAATTTTTAATTACCAGTGAATGGGGGTTGACAGGCGCGCCATCTTTTCACGGCAAGTGAGCATGTACATCCGACTCCAGTTCCATGTAAATTACTGGCTCAAAATCATTCATGTGTATTTCCATCAATACCTCGCTTGCTCCAATAATGTCATTTTTCTCAATTTATTCAAAATCACTATTAGCATCACTATCAGAAGCGAATATTTGTCGCAAGAAATCACCTTCGTATTCAGCGTCGGCCATTTTAGTTTTGCACTAGTACCATGTGTTCAGGAGCGAGCATTTGTAAAATTACATCGTTAATAATATAGTAAAGTACTGCAGTATGCTTGTTCCGGGCCTTTTTAAACTAATCAAATATAGTTTTACAGGCATTTATGGCAAGATGAAGTCATAGAATGCGATCAATGTTGCTCACCTCGAAATTGACTTGAGTCGCTAAATGCACTATGGGACCACATACAACAGCGCAACTGGAGTCGCGATACGCACTTTAAGGGTTAATTACTTGAACAGCTCTTTCGGCTAGACCATTGCTCCGTGGATATTTCGGACTACTTGTAATATGCCTGAATCCATAACTTTTCGCAAAATGTCTGAGTATTGCGGATGTGTATTGTGGACCATTATTTGAAACTAATACTTCTGGTATACCATGTCGCGCAAATATTGATTTTAGATGATTGACAATTGCTTTAGAACCTGTGCCTTGCAATTTTGATATTTCAATATATCGTTAGAAATAATCAATCACCAAGAGATATGTTTGACCATTCAGTTCAAACAAGTCTGAAGCGACTCTTTGACAAGGTCGACTTGGAAATTCATTTGGTATCATTGGTTCAGCTTGATCTCTTGAGTTTTCTACGCAATTTTGGCAAGATTTCATCAAGTGTTCTAGCTGAGTACTTATTCCTTTCCACCAAACTGACGTTTTGACGCGTTCTCGGCATTTCACTATGCCTTGGTGACCATCGTAAACTCTCTCAAGGATTTCTTTTTGAAGTGATTCTGGTATTACCAGGCGTGTACCTTTCATTAAAAGACCATTTTGAATTGTAAATTCACCTCTATCTGCATAGTATGATTGTAGTTTTTCATCCATAGCGGATTTCTCTGGCCACTCCATTTCACAGAATTGTACAAGTTGTTTGCAAATCGAATCATTTCGATATTCAGACTTTATTTGTTCAAGTCGAGCATTTGATGCAGGCAGATTACTAACTATGAAGTCAACGTAGGCGTTAGTTTCAGCCTGAAAGTCTCTGTCACTCTCAGAGTAATAAGTTAAAGGTGCTCTGGAGAGAGCATCAGCAGTTAATAGATTCTTGCCAGCAACACGAACTATGTAAAAGTTGAATCTCATCAAACGCATTCTAAAGCGTTGAATTCTAGAGGGTAAATCTCCCAAGATTTTTGTGCTCATTAGTGGTACTAATGGCTTATGGTCAGTTTCAAGTTTGAATTGTGACCCAATTAAAAAGCTACTAAAGCGTTCACAAGTCCAAGTGATTGCAAGGGCCTCTTTTTCTATTTGAGCATAGCGTTGCTTAGTTTCTGACATACCTCGTGACGCGAATGCCACCGGTCTCAGAGTGCTACCGTACTGCTGCCGTAGCACAGCACCTAGTCCAAACGAAGATGCATCTGCAGATACAACTATTTTTCTATTTGGATCATAATGTGCTAAAGTAGGTGAAGATATAATTTCCTGCTTGATACCTCTAAAAGCTTATTCTTGATCTGGACCCCAAGTCCATGCGTTTTTACCTTTCAAAAGCTCACGTAATGGTTTCGATTTTTCTGCCAAATTTGGACTAAATTTGCCAAGCTGATTTGCCATACCGAGAAATCGTCGTATCTCTGTTACGCATTTCGGTGTCTCCATTTCAGTTATAGCTTTAACTTTTTCTGGATCAGGTCGGCAACCGTTTTCGTCAACAATATGCCCAAGAAACCTTACGGATGGTCTCGAAAATTCACACTTTTCAGCGTTCAAAGTGATGCCGGCCTTTTGAATTGATTTCATGACCATTTCTAGTCTTTCGTCATGCATTGTCTGCGTTTCTCCAAAAACAAGAACATCGTCCATGTGACAGAGTGTTCCGTCAAGTCGTTTCAGAGTTTCTGACATCCTTTTTTGAAAATATTCAGGCGCAGAACTGATCCCAAATGGAAGGCAATTAAAATAAAACCAACCAAAAGGAGAAATGAAAGTTGTAAGGAGGCGTGACTCTTCTGACAGGTTTATCTGCCAAAAGCCCGAGTTTGCATCAAGTTTGGTGAAAAACTTTGCACCTGCTAGTTTTGCAAGGGATTCTTCAACTGATGGTAGTGGGTGGTTTTCTCTTTTAACCGATTTATTCAGTTTAGTTAGATCCACGCAAATTCTTACATTACCGTTTGGTTTTGGAACAACAACCATTGCAGAGCATCACTCAGTGGGCTCATCTACTTTTGAAATAACCTCCATTTGTTCCATTCTAATCAACTCCTCTTGAACTTTATTCAATAAAGGGATATGAACCTTTCTTGGGGTAGATAAGGCATAAGGTTTGGCATTTTTATCCAGAGTTATGTTATAGAACCATTTTGTTTTCCCTAGACCTTTAAACAAATTTGGATATTTCTCGCGATAGTCCCTATCTAAATTTATGGACTTATCCTGAATTTTGCTTGCATTTTGTGAGTTTAAATCTGCGGCATTTACGGAGGATATATTTACCTGTTCAATAATCTTAAGAGTCTGACTTGCGGGCCTACCCATGAGTGCCTGATTCAGTCCCTTCACAACAAATATGTCTTGTACACTGAATGCATTGTTTGACTCCAGTCCACAGGTAAATTTTCCCAGCACTTTAAGTTCAGAGTTTCCAGGTCCATACAGTTTTCGATCAGACTTTGAAAGTTTTTGTTCTCCGATTTTTCTTAAATCCTTCTCAGGAATTACAGTCACATCAGCTCCAGTATCAATCTTGAATAAAAGTGTAGTTTTGTTCAATCTCACCCGCGTCATCCATGGTTGACCCTTCTTTGTGCTAACAGTTCCTAGAAATCCAGATTCCGCTCTCGATTCTATTGTGCGAACTGTTGATTTTGACAGACAGCATTTTGCATAGTGTCATCTTTTCTTATACTTATGGCATTATGGTTCTTTTGCAGGATATTGGTCTCCAGAATGATTTCCTTTCTTTCTACATCTCATGCATCCTTTTCTGTTAACATTATTTTGTTGAGCATTTGGAAATTTATGTTTCTGTTTCCAATATTTCAGTGAAGACGATTTTACTGCATCCATTTCAGTCATTCGTTCTCCACTTGCTCGTATCGTTGTTTGCTGCTTTTTCACAACCTCATTTTGTCGAGCTTGACTAACGGCAGATTCTAGAGTTAGATTCGCATCTAACTGCAATTTTTTGACAGTTTTGAATCTCTCAGTCCAACTACAAGTCGATCTCTGATCATTTCATCATGTAGTGACCCGAAATTACAATTTTCTGCTAACACATAGATAGCAGTAACAAAACTGTCTACTAATTCTCCCTCTTCCTGTTTTCTTTGATTAAATTTTGCTCTTTCAAATATTACATTCCTCTTTGGAATGAAATATCGCATGAATTTATCTGTCACATGCTTCCACTTATTTTGATCTTCCTCTGTCAGGTTGAACGAAGACAAAATGTCATCAGCCTCACTTCGCATGGAATAAATCAAGGTATTCACTTGTATTTCTTCCTCTTTTTCATTAAGTCCAGACACTTGACGAAAGCGTTCAAAACGCTGAAACCACTTTTCCGAAGTTTCAGGTCTCAAAAAGTCAAATTTGTCCGGATTTGTAAATTGAAATGTAGCCATTTTCAACTCTGATAATTTCAATCCTGTGTTTTACCGCTGCCACCATGTAATGTTATTTATTATTGAAGAATAACCATAAAAGGCGTTGTGTAGAATTTATTCAATACAATACATCTATACAGCTTGGAAGGGGAGTAAAGTCTGCCCTAGAATATATTTCCCATGGAACTTAAACCCTATTGAATCTATAACACAAACCAGCTGTTGGTGTGTATCTGTTCTAGTCCAGTGTGAGATATATGATTACATTTACAATCAAGTAATATTTAAAGCTAATTAGATTAAAGCTTACACTGCACCTTTCTTTGAATTGTGTTTCAAAGCCTACACACAGGAGATTGGCAGAGCAGGTAGAGATGGTTCCAGAGCCCAAGCCATTTTTTACTATAGTGCTACAGATTTGGCACAAAGACATATTGACAAGGCCATCAAAGATTTTTGCAAGTCAAACAAGTGCAGAAGATTGTTTTTATCAGGGTACTTCAGTGTGAATTTCCAGCCAACTACTATTCAGGAATGTTGTGACATATGTGCCAATTATGAACAGTTTGTGAGACCCATTATCATTCCATCCCTGGAGCAAAGAAACCATGTGATGCATGCAATTCAAGACTATGTGACAGCAGACGGTACAGGATGTTTGGATGAACACATCACATATTTAATTTCAGAAACTATTGAGTTCTGCAATACTGTTCAAGAAGTTTAATTTAACTTTCACCTACCACCATTAGTAGCATCAGCAATCCATAGTATCATCACACATGTACTGCAATAAGATGCATGTTATTTATCTCTGTCAACTGACAATTATTTTATCTATGCTCTAAACCATTCTTAGTGTATAATCGTGGTTAATGAAAGTAAGGCAATTTTATATTAATACAATTTTTTACAATCATAGCTTCCAATTTTTTAACATTATTATCCACCAGATTTCTCCTTGTATGTACATTAAAGTACCAAGTTGAACCCATTTACAGAATGGTCCTTGTGTTGTAATCTTTTATACAGTTGACATGTAAAAATCCAGTATTGTACTCGTAATATTCACCTTAATAGTAATAAGTATAAAATAAACGATACAGCCATTGGACAAGATTATTTTCATTCTATTTTTGGTGTGAATGAAGTGTCAAATAATACACATCATTATTAAAATCAATGCTACTCATTTGCATGATTAGAATCAATAAATTCATGAAAACAACTGTGCATGCCATATATCTATCCATAATACAGTAATTTAACATGATTGCATACACCAATAATGTTCAGACCTAACTAAATAAATGTAAAACTTACAGATGTATAGACCTTTTGACCAAATCTTTATGAAGACACTATCACCATGAATTTGATCTGGTTATTCTAACTTAATAGGAACTTTTGTTCCGACTGACTGCCATCTTTTAGAGAAAAGGAAATATAAATTTGAATCACACTTAGAAGGGCTATAAAAATAACTAAGTTTTAATATTCATAAGGGTTAAAGGTATAGCCACTTGGTCATAAAATGCTTACTGCTAAAACACCATGTAAACCTATTTGGACTTGTGAACAATATAATGTACTGCAGTTTTATCCTTGTTCCACACAATGTAGTTTAATTTTCAGTTTTATTGCTGTTTTTCACAATATAAGGTAAAGCAGGGTTTTATCCAAATTCACCATAATGTAATGTAAAGAATTTTTATCACTGTTTCTCACAAAGTAATATAATGCAAGGTTTGATCCATGTTCCTCACATTGTAATGTAATGCACGTTTATCATTGTTCCTCAAAATACAATGCAAAGCATGGTTTTATCCATGTGACTCACAAATCAACTTTTACAAATACTTCATCATTGTGTTAAGAAAAATAATTTATTTTCCTGTCTCATAATCAAATATAAATTTATGGTGCTGAATCCATGCTTCATAATCTTGTCGGGATAAAGATCCATCTGTAGGAGCAAATATCTTTTCAAATTTATGAAAAACTCTCCCAATTTGTGTCTTAAATGGGCAAACATCTCTCAGGTCTTTGACAATAATCATCTCTTCTTCAAAGGCCTTCTTTTTCTTATGCAGCTGATCTTGAACAATAACACCAGCAGCATGGTCATACTGTTCTGCAACATGGGACATACCAGCTAGAGCTCTTGATTTTCTTGAAATTGTTCCCATGATGTTGTTAGACCCAACATTTTAAACTAGTTTCTTGATTTTCCAGACAATATGTTCCATTTGAAGGTCAGCAGGAATATGTGAATCTATTTTGCCCTCAGTGTTCACAAATAAACCATACAAAGACTTGTTGGCAGTATGCAGGCTATATGATGCTTGTTGGTGGGCAAGAAAACGCAAAATTTCAAGTGCATATTTACTGTGTGAATTAACTACCTTAAAAACTGCCATCATGTACTTGAGGGTAGTTAGTAACCTTGACCTCTCAGGTACTTGGCAAACATCAAGGAACTGCATATACAGCAGTCATAGCTGTAGCACATTATGAGCATAATGCTTAACTCTGTCATGCTGAGCCTCAGAAAACACTAATATCTTTTGCTTTTTTGGGATGAAGACTGTTGATGTTGATCCATTTGGTAGTAGAAGTCTTAGCGGAGTTACAATCATTTCTTCAGTATCCACCTGTATTCTATTGGTAGCATCAGTGTTTCTACCCATGACATATTCATCAATGAATCTGTCCATAGTATCATTGAACCAGGATTCCATCTCCACTATGCATGCTTCTGCTGGTGGAATGTGATTGGTCGGGGTATCTGTCAAAGTCTCCAGACCAAAATAATCACAGAGAGCTTCAACAATTTAGCCTTTAATAAAAGAAACAGTGAAGTCTTTGTCATGATCATAATGATTTTTAACATCTGCATTTACTGTTTTTCTACTTAAACGAGTTCTTTCTGCATTTATTGTGCCTTTGTCGAATGACTTCTCCTTGTACAAGCACTTAAACATTACAGTAAAAAAATTCATAGCAGTATGCCACATTTTCAAATGTGATAGGGTAAAAGCTTCTTTTTTTCGGTGAAGCAACCAGATCTAAGTCCTTTGCCACCAGTAAACCGCTTTCTGGTAAGCTGATCACCCTCAATGTGTACTGGTAATTTCTCTTTACCAGCAACCGTATATATTTCTTCCACTGCTGATTCATATTTGTCCAAAATAGAAACAACATCTGCATACTTTTGCTCATTAAGTGGAAGAACGTCTAAAGGCACCACTACATTCTTCTTTGTGAGCTCCTCACTGTATGTACCCATTATATGAGTCTGCTGGGTCTTGTAGAGAAAGTCCAACTGGGGAAGGAACTCCTTAGCTATCCTTGATATGAGAGCTTTGTTATCATTCTTTAATCTTCTTTCATCCTTGTCAGAAGGAATAAAGTGATAAAACTGTAAATCTTTAGTCTTTCCCTGAATTTCATGTGGCATTTCATCAAAAGACTTTGTCTGTAATATGGCAGCCGACCCAAACCATTTTAACATTCCACCATTGGTGATCAGTTCTTTCAAGTTTGACCCCTACAGAAACATTAATATTATCCCCAATAATCCTGAAAGGCTGGCCATTTCTGACTCTTTCCACAATATCATTGTAACAATGCTTCCCAATATCATCTATAATGCGGTTGGCAGTTTGGTAGTTATGTAGTCACACCTACAAGACCTGGTTGAAAAAATATGACAGTAATTATTGCACTGATCATCATATGCATAGTATATTGTTGACAAATTATGTTCTGTATTTACTTGATGACAAGTCAAGTCCAACTGCACAGACTCAGAACTGCTGTTGCATAATGTGCCGAAAGATATGGCTTTATGAAGTCCGTTATGAGTTTGCTGCAGAATTAAAATATAGTTTGATCAACAGGTTCATTTTGCAAAAGCCAATAGGGTTCTTTGTTGTTTGCAGATGGAATAGACTTCCACGTGAGTATAGACAGTATAAGATCAATGTGTGAATATGGATTTATTCCTTACCAATAAATTTGACTGTCATACAGGTTCATGGAAGACAAAGCATACTTCCAAATAACTCTTATAATATAAAGTTATAATGAACATTGACAGTTCAAAGAATAAATCTTTAACATTTATCAAACAATAAGTAAAACAATGTTTTATCTCTGCGAAAGGAGTAAAATACGTTAGTATGTCTAATATAAAGTATGCAGTGTTTTGATATGTAATAAGAAAGAAAAAATACTCAGTGTCAAAAATAATAGTTGCATTACATCATGTCACTGTTATCATTCATATATGAAAAAAATATGTTGACATGCTAAATAATAAATGTCACTCAGTTACTCAAGGGTATATTTTTTATCAAAGCAAGAAACATCCATTCATTTTGCACATTTTACCAAACAAACTATTATTTATAATGACCTGTTGTGTTTTCTCAACCTCTAATTGTTATTTCCTCTGTAAAATAATGAAGTGTTGCTTTACAAAGACCTTCTGTTAGTAGGCAAACATCACTTTGTAATGATAAGCAGGACTTTCTATCCAGTGACAACAAAATTGTGACATCTTTGTACAAAATTAGTATGCCAATGAAATGTGGAAATTTAGACCAGCACTTTCCAAAGGCATAATGCTCTTGTCATACAGGGCAAATGGAATGTCTGCGATATTGAAGAAAACTAAAAAGAAGAAAAGAATGAACAGAAACAATAAATAAAATATAAATAAAAATGTTTTCACATGCAGTCATTTCAACATTTCCTGTCTTTAAATAGGCAGACTTAAATGATAAAGGGCTAGCCAATTAGTACATATGCATGGGGGGAGGGGGTAACCCTAATGCATACACTTGCATATGGGGGTGGGTTCAATTGATAATGTACGTAAGCATAGGAAATTGGTAGGTTGGTGAAACCACGATAATAATTTGTCTAATACATAACCTGTTCAACATAGTTCAGTCAGCATTTTAATTTAAGTGGACACTAGACAAACTTTTTAAAGTTACGCAGCTTATTTATTTGATGCATCCAGACGTTCAATGTGTAAATCACATTAATATGATTAATCCTTGATAACTGTGGATTAAATATAGGCCATTCTATAGAATTGGGGAGTGGTACACATCAAGCGTACGTATGCAGGTGGGGCGTGTGTAAAAAAAAGTATGCATGTGTACTAGGAGGGGAGGAGGGGTAATGCTTTGCCAGATCTTTGCGTACATACTAAATGCATTGCCCCTAACACAACAAAACAATGAAAGCAAGTATAGAAATATTGATCTCATAATTTTTCTGCAAAATATTCCAAACAGATGCTGTTTTAATATAGACTTAAATTACCAGATTCTAAGAGAAACTTCAACACGGAAATGCTTATGTTCTTAAAGCCACTACTTAAATTCATCATACTACATAAGCCAGTCCCAATTTGAGTCACATACATTGCAAGTATGACAAAGAAAAAATGGAACTCTGGTCCGATAAGTATTCAGTTTTATTTTTTCTGATTTTCTGTGAAAAGAAGAAATTCAATAGAACTATTTGTTACATATTTACAGTTACAAGCAATACTAATCGAAAAAAGAAATAATCAAGATTAAATGGCACATTGAAGATAAAGTTATTCAAAGTGATAAATACAATCCAATTGAAACAAAATAATTTTCACTGAAGTGTTTTAATTACTTTTGAAATAATTATGTTTAGTTTTATCTAATATTATAAAGATATACATGTAGTAAATGTTAAAGTGGTACCAAATAATACTTTTTTTTGACTGATCAAGAAATACTTTGGTAATACACATGTTAATGTATAACACTGGCAGAATCAGTAAGTGCAAACAAAAGGAATTGCAAAAAGGAATGCAACATGTAACACAACTTTTTATAAAAATTAGAACAAAGAAACGAGAATATACCAAAATGATAATCACTTTTTCATGAACACATTCATCCAATAAGGCAACTGTCAGTACCATCTGAAGTCTAGAGAGTTCATGAAATCTGTAGGACATTAGAAGGCTGTAAACAAGTCCAATGCGTGGAATGGGGTCTTGTATTATTTTAATACTACCAACTCTGCTTGTTGGCACTGAAACAGCCAGGAGGCTCTCCAAAAGAAATGGTTGACATGTTGATATTTCGGCCATTAATTTTTGAAAATCAAACTCTTTTAAATCTGGATAGCCTTTTTGAAATAGGTAACTGTTGTCTGATCTAACACACTTTTCTGATGCACTTTTTTCAATATCCATTAGGATGGAATTCTTTACTGCCATTTGGATACTTTTGATTTGCAGTATTGTTTCAGCAATTGTAGCTGCATCGGTATATAGCACTCAGTGCAATAATTCTGCTCTGTCTTGGTTTGAAATATCCCCAGCAACAAACCTTTGTCTTAAAACATCATCAATCAATTTTTCTGCACCTGTCTGCTGCTCTATGGTACTGTGTGGGATATTAATAAAACTCCAGTAATGATAAGAAGACCTAAAAACAAAATTGGATTACAGTCCTGAAAATGAATTGTGTTTGTTTCACAAAAGTTTCTAAGGAATTGTATATCACCTGCAATATGCTTATCAAAAATATCTATTTTAAAAGTGTTTGTGTGTTTGGATTTTTATAGCAGCTTTATTAATTTAGTTATGATGTCTGCAGTGTGGACTTTTATAATGATGTCTAGCACTGGACATAATGCTGCAGACATGTAGCATCATGTCCCACCATGTCACAATATCCTGCCACCAGGCCAACCAGTCCTAACACTAAAACCTTAATACTGTGAACCAAGTGAGACAGCTGTTAGCACCATTGTTATAAGTCTTTGGTATGACTCTGCCAGGCTGTGAATGCACAACCTCCTGCATCCAACGTGGATGCTTTAACCTCTAAGCCACCGGAATGCTCCCATTATTAAAAGTGTATGTGACCTTGACCAAGGGTGGTAGGTGACTTGATGTGTAGACAATGAAATGACACTTAATGATGTTACTGACCAAATATTGTAACTATCCCTCAGTGTCTTCTGAACTCATAATCATGCAGAAAAACTGACACTAAAACCTTCAGCAAAATGCTGGTAGTGGTGCAATCGCTGACAGACAAAACAAGTTACATATATATCCCCTGCTAATGCAGGTTAGGCAATTTAATTCAAAATAGGGACCAAATTATATTCATTCATGCAACTGAGTTGCTTGAATGCTTAAATTTGTTAATAATAACAGCCACTGGTTAAGGCTGAGAGTAACTTTGAGTAAATTGTAAAGTGCTTGTAGTCATAAAGCTTCAGAGTCTGTTCATATTTTGAGTACAATCAGTATAAAAAAGATATTTGTGTTTATATTTTTGATAACAGTAACCATGTATTTTGATTCATAATGGTCACTTACACAAATCTGAGAGAACTTCATGCCATCCAGATATTTATAAAGATTGATTACTGTTTGCCAAATACATTTTGAACAGTGGAAAATAGCAAATTTTCATGGGCAGACAAGAGATGGTGTATGCAGTCACAAACCAAAATAGTTTGAGACATTAACAAATACATTTAGTACGGATTAAACCCATCATGATGTTTACCTGTGTATAGCAAACATTGTACAAAGCAGTATGTTTGTTAATGGCAGTTTGAGGTTGCTTTATGCAGGTTGAAATAGTAAACACATGCATTTAAATTATTTTACATAACAAAGGAGCAAACTATTAAATAATCGAATCTTTTATCTTAAAAACATACATTATGCCATTTTCCACCAAACTTAGAGCTACAATAGTTATTTTTTAAAAGTGCTTTGTCTGAAAACTCACTTCTTTTCAAAAACTGGGAGAGCAGGATCAGTTTGTGTCTCTTTTGTCAAGGAAAAAGTCTCTGTCTGTATTCCTTGTGTGGTTTCAACTGGAAAAAGTTTCTTTACCTTTTGTTATCTGCTGTGACACATCACACCTGAATTATGGTAATGAATTTTAATAATAAACTACTATTGTTCAATAATTTACATGTACCAGCTGTAATGATTTTTTTCATTCAAACCGGTTATTAAAAATAACATACTTTAGGCAATCACTGATTTCCAAAATTATTTCATCACCACATAAACCAAACTATGTTAAAATGAACCATTATTAAGATACCTGTCTTTTATGATGAGGTGAATATTATAATACAATATATCTACATGTTTTATCATATAGAACCATAATCATACTTCACTCATATCCATTTAAAATTATTTAATATGTATGTTAGAATACTACACACACATTGTCATCATAACAAAAGAACAAAAGGAAAGTCATTAGGATTTTCAGCATAGTTAATTGAAATGGATATCTGCATAAGCAAAGAACATACAAACCAATAAATGTATAAATAAGATGGCAATCAAACTAAACAAATGATAATCTAAAAGTAAGCAGTCGTCTCAAAATAGGAATTCAGAATATTCAATAGTTATCCGACAATAAGGAAACAACATTAAGACTACCAGTGCATAAAGAACCACGGTGTTTGTTTAGCTTGTTAGCACAATCATCCCAAAATGGATTCACTCTAGTGCCTGGTACTCCTCTTGCTTCTAAAACATACTTGTTTAGAAAAAAAAATTTCTTCCTCTGACCAATGTATTCTCGACAAGGTAGGATCCTGAATAAAATCAATTACCAGCATGTGTACATAATAGTATTAATATCAGCTGGAAAAGTACAAAATAAAGTGTAACGCTGATTTTCAAAATTTTACTAACCATATTTTTGTTGTACAATGATCATCAGATTTATTACACCATTCAAGAGTCATCCTTCAAAAGCCTAAATAATTTTTTTTTTAACAAAGACTATCAGTAACAAAGAAAATTATATCTTTATTCTTAATTTCATCTTCCTCTTCTTATTCTTGTTATGAATGTAAAAGTTTTCAAGTCAAGTTTAAGATTACAACTATTTCATGTATATACCTAATTTTAAAAGATACTTATTTCATGATCTTACGAACTGGGTACCTTAAGTAATTGTTTCTTCGACTCGTGTTGAGGGTTCTTTCCAGTTGGCCTTGTGGAATCTCTTCCTCTTTTTCCTTTTGGAACGTTAGATATTTTTGAATAAGTCTGGTAGAATGTTGGTATTCTCTCCATCTTCAGGCCACCTGCATTTACACATGAGGTGGTGCTCACCAGTTATTATATACTTTTGAGAGAGTGACATATATAAGGTGAAGTTGGTAATGTTTGTATTTAAAACATGCACAGTGGAGAGAATGTTGGCATACCTCTATGCTACTTTAATGTAATGTGGCTGAAACTTTCTTTGGATATTGTACTTTTGGAAATTGTACATGATCTAAGCACACTGTCAACTAAAATGACTACTCCCTTGTGCTAAAAAAATCACCCTGAATTAGTCTAAAGTACACTATCCATAGCAGCTATTAAAAAGGGAAAATGAATTTTGCCCGACTAGACAATACCAGCCTCTGAAAGTGAAACATAAAATGTAAAAAAAAGTTACCGGGAAATAGCTCTTTTTTATACAATTTACCCAGATATCGTTAAAAAGTTGCAGCCTGGATAAGCCTGACATAGTCCTAACCTAACCTTTTGACTCAAAATCATGAAGTGGAACATGTAGTTGAAACTGGTATATGACACCACTAGGACAATATAAATAAATTATACAACATATAATTCAAGACAGGAGTTATTCAAAAGACGTTGTGGCCGGGTCAAGGCGAATAACTGACCCAGATTTTATTGAAAAAATTATCAAGCTTTACATTACAGATTTATGGCCATAATGTGAAAATGTGACGAACAGACTCATGAATATAGGGATAACAATGCGGGTGGGTGGGAGGGGAGACTTTAGTATAATTTCTTACTTTAGATGATACATTTTTCAATTTATCTTTATCTCTATATAATACAATATGCTCATACCTTTTTAACTCGTGTTGAAACAGGTACCCTGTATCATTTATACCTCCTGAATTTGGAAATAAATGGCTTTTTGCTAAAAATGCAGCTCTCCTTAAATGAAATAATTATAAAACATTAACAATATATGTAAACAAAAAAATCTGTATTTTGGACAGTCCAATTACTCTTAGGTATATAATAAGCACATTAATACATTTACCTGTCATTTTAAAAAGGACAAACATGAAGTTGACATTTTCTAAAAACAAATAGGGGCAGAACATTAGGATTTAACATTGACATATTGATGTAATACCAAAATCATTTACCAAATATAGACTGATGTGAATATGTGACTTTATTCATGTTAAAGCAAGTTTAGATTTTATGTAAATACTATAATTTATGTTAATCACCTTACCTTTGTAATCCACCTATGCCTGCTATATGTTCCAAATTATAGAGATTATGATCAATCCTGCAGCTTAGTTAAAATATGTTAACCTATTCTGTATGTCTATTTATAGATGTTAACACTGAATCGGTTCACTTATACAAGAGCACAATTTTCACACTGATCATATATTTAATTCAAGTTTATTCCATGTGCATGTGTTCATTATTCCATTTATTTCATTTATTCCATGTGCATGTGTTCCATGTGTGTGTGTTTATTCCATGTGCATTTGTTCATGTGTGTATGTGTCGATTGGAACCTGTGTAAAAGCAGTTTCAGTTTACATATTTAATATTGTTAGTTTTCTTGTCTTTCTTTTCCCTTTTTCCAAGTGATATGTTTTTTTACTTGAGCAGGACAATAATCATCAGTTATGCTATTGTTTGATGATAGTAATATACTGATATCTGTACAGCTGCGTTGCTACATTATTATTAATAAATCATCTGAGAATTGTTAACTGGTAGTGCTTGTGTACTGAACATATATACCATCATAGATTAAGAATGGCCTATTCATTTATTTTTGTGGAAAACTGAAAGTACCAGCAATATGAATCTATCTTAACTTTTTATATAAACTGCATATTTGCTAAATGGTACTAAGAATTGAAATTACATTTGTATGCATCTTTATTTCACAATAATATTTTATATTAGAGTGAATATTCTTCATCAGATTCCACCCCTAACAGCCAATGTGTGTAGCCATCATTATAATATTGTTCGCATTTTCTTATTTTTCTTTTAAAAAATTCTCTTGAAAAACATGTATGTATTTTTTCATTTATAATTCGAGTGACGCATTTGCCATGTCTTTTATTTAACTTATCAGGTGTCTTTTTTATGTGTCAAACGTTATTGCTGATAATTTGATAAATTTGTTTCCATTAACTTTTTTCTCAGGAAAATAACCATTGAAATGTTTTTGATGATATATACTTTTTATGCATATTAGAGCAGCATGAGATAATAGTGCATTTCAGTGAGGATGTTGCTGAAAATCATCCCTGCAAAGGTAAGTATAAAATACTATACAATTGTTTTTCTTATTTTATCATTTTAAATACTGTTTTGTGGCTACTGTTTTCACATTTGACCAGTATAGAAGAAATCTGATCTTGAGCTTTTTATATATATTTCTGAATCACTGTTCTATAATAATAATGAATACTAAGCTATTAAAAGTGCAGCATTGTTAAAATTTAAGTGCTTTTCTATTTTCCTAAAGCACTATTACTGTTGAAATATTTTTATTTTTTTAGGTATTCTGTTTCCTGAGTGCCGTGTAAAATGCATGTGTATGTTTCTTTAAGTAGTTATTGCCAAATTATTATTAAATTTTCAAAAAATTAACCCAGTTAATTTGCTTACTCTTGGTGAAATAGATGCATTACAATTATATTGTGTTATATATTTGGTGCTTTTGACCTGTAAATTCTGTGATATGAAGTTGCTTGTTGTTCATTTTCCAGCATAGATACACAAATATTGTTTGATTCCTTAACTATTACTTAGCTTTTGGTTTCCTCTTTGTAAGCCTTTTCTTTAATCAAATCTAAAACATGTATTCCTTTCCAGATAAGGATGCTTCATTCAAACTAAACTATATGAAGGTATGATATATATTATTTTCTGCTTAACTACAATTCAGAACTTAATAATTTTAATTATGTTTACCAAAATTATATTTTGGCTTCTTGTGTTAAGGCAGCCATCACTTGCTTTGAATGAGGACAACTTATACTACTTCGTTTGTTTAGTTTTTTCCAGAAATACTTACATAATTAATTCATGGTGTACAATTTTTAATTAATGCATATGATTCATGATTTTTGTATTTTGCGCACACAAACACACACACACACACACACACACACACACACACACACACATAGTTACTTCAACATGACACATAAAGTTGACTTAAATAAAATTATTTCTGAAACCTTAATACAGTCCATGTTATATTTTAATGTTCCTATAATAATATCTTGAAAAGATATCAATTTTCTTTTGATGATAATAATTCACGCATAAATTAAAATTTATCTTCCAACAGAATCAGGGTACAATTTTCATCTTTGTTGATATCTGTGTATGTATAGCTATTTAATACTTCTTGTGTCCTATTTATGAAATGGTTAATAACCCTCAATCATTGGCTTTATAATGAATTTACCCTTTTACAGGAAGAGATATATACTTGTAAAGCATCCAGTCACATAAGTTCCATAACTGATATTGATTGTATTGCTTTGGATGTTCCTGAAATTCAGTTATTTGGTAAATATACATTTCAGTATTACAGTTATGTAATCTGGTCTGCTTACTGTTTTTATCTCTCTTACTTATATATATATATATATATATATATATATATATATATATATATATATATATATATATATATATATATATATATATATATATATAGTGCCATCCTAGGGAGCCGTTTTATTAAGACTGAGGTATAGAATTATAGAATGTGTAAAGTTTAACTTTAATGTGACTTAATCATTTTCCCTTTATTTAATTTGAACATTATTTTGTGTCTTTCACAATAAATAATTCAACATTTATTTGTCAATAAGGCATCAATAATTTCCTTTCAGACACGATACTCAGCTTTGTGAATTTAATACCATATATCATCCGTGATAGTCATTTTTTATCAGAAAGAAAACCAGGATATTACGATATAATATTTACTCTGGCTCAAGACGCTGATGCCTTTAGTAATATCATTAAGCGAATTATCAGATCTGTATTATGCTTTTTCTCGCCATTGTTTAAGCAGATACCTTGCATACTCATGGAAAATTCCTGTCGACAAAGTGGTGCCATGCCACATTTAACATCACCTTGTATACAGTTGATGTTTTGTTCATTTATTATTAAATTTATTTTCTTCATCATAAGTATTATCAGTATATAGGCATGATATGTGAACAAAGAGATCAAACAGTGCTGTCAAACTGTTTGTCATTTGTAAAAAAAATTGCTGCAGGACATGACCTTGTCAATGAGATACCAGAGTTTCTATGTCAGTGCGGTGCTGGGTGGACTAATTTAGATCATTTAAATGGTAAAACTGTTTTTGATCGTACATTGATCATTTACACAAAAATTGCACCAGTGCATTGTAGAGATTTAACACGAATATGTGTTAAAACTGAAGCACCATGTAAAATAAAATGGGATCAAGGGCAATCTCTGTGCATTCATTTTGCTACAAGGGACACTGCTGCAGGTGATGAGATTGGTTGGGCATTTGTAAACCAGGTTTTGTGTTCTAAATTGACGTTTTCATCATTTTGTGACCTTAGAACTAAAGATTACCGCGAATCTAATCCAGATTTCCGCACATTCATGGATCCTGTAGTATTTAGGAAATGGTGGTTCAGCTGGGCTTCAAATATGAAGATAGATTTCAGAAAACCCTGTCCAGTTTGTGGGTTTGCCCCAAATCAGCTTGCATGTGATGGAACGAAAGTTGGAGTTTGGTTTTGCAATGATAACTTTGAGGAAGCAAGCCAGATGACCCTTATACCATCTTACCTACACTGCACAGAAGAATGACAAGATGTTTCCTTCCTGACAGGACAGGCATTGATAAAGATAGCTTAAAACAAGCCAGAGAACATTTGCATTACATAAGCAGTGTAATGTTAAAAGAAATACCACAGCAGGAGATTCTGCCACATGAAGAACAATTTAACAGAAATAATTTGCTTTTGTCTTTGTTATGCGATTCAGTTAAGCCTGTTTTCAGACGATTTCTTGCACACATGTCAGAGGATGAAATAATTTTACCAGATGAAAATATTGCATTTGCTAATGTTGTTAAAATGTTGTCTACAACAGCTCCAATCATTAGCCTTATCCCTCATGCGTATTTAGATTGCATTGTAGAACTTTTGGATCATATAACAGGAGAAAAGGTTAATAATGGTGGAGATCTTTTCTTCAATAGAAAAATGCAGGAAATGCATGAATATTCACCTGAAATAAGAGATTTGATTGCAACGACAATACTTGGCAACACTAATGAGAATGGTGAAGATTGTATACGCCAAGATGTAATTGACTTCATTCGCTATTTAATAACACAAGTTAGTGAAATAAACGAATTTTAGCGGACATGAGACAAACTTTTAAAAGTTACACAGTTATTTCTTGGATGCAGACAGACATTCAGTGGCGGTGGACTATCTGTTTTATAAAAAAACAAATACTGTTAAGCCTTGATTGCTAATACGTGAATTAAATATAGGCCGTTATACATAATTGGGTAGTCAAGCATACGTACACAGGTTGAGGTGCATACATACTAAGTGGACGGCACCAAAAAAGATGGTGCAAGCCTAACATAGTATGTTACCTGTGAAATCAAATAAACTGTTATTAAAAAAAATAACACATAGGCATTAAAAGATCAACTACCTAAAATTCAATAACAATTGTAATTCCAACTATTGTCAACTTATTAATGGTACTGAAACTAACATTAGTGAGCAAGACATGAAATTATGTACCAGCTTTTTTTCCCCACTACTCACTGGCAAATTTAAAATTAAGAACTATTGTGAGAACAAGTCCTATAATAAATAAAATTGAAGAATGATGCTTCATTGTGGCACCAGTAGTAACATCAGTGCAGGTAATGAGTGGCCATGATATCACTTTCATCATTTTTATCATCAAAGCGTGCTACTGAATAATTGCTCCCACCATAAGTCTTTAAAAAAAATGAAAAATGTGAAGAAAGTGGTAAGCAGTTTAGATTATGTTGATGTAAATTATTTAGTGTGCAACTATTCATCGTTTAATATATCCATAGTTGTTTACAAGTCTTTGATTCAGATTTTTTTTTGCATTACAGAAAGTGGAACAAATATAACGAAGAGTGTTTTGATACTTTAAGAAATATTGTAATATAATTAATAGCAGCAAGATAAATCATTTGTGAAAAAACAATAATTAAAACACACACTTAATAGTTTGCAATTTAAAATGTACCTGTTAAAATAAATTTATCTATTACCACTTATCAATAATGCCTATCAAATTAACCAATCAGCGAGTGTAAGTTATACACACCTACATGCATTGCTTTTGTCCACCATTTTCTTCCGAAAAGCAGCATGTGGCAATAATGAATAGATTATGATAAGTATTTACAATGTTTGTAATGATTTGTTGATTTCTACATAGATAAGGGTGAAAATAAAGAATGTATACGGACGGTATCCTAGTCGGACCCAAAGTGGATGCACATTATGACAATAGTAACTGCAACAACACAATGGGCTTAACAAAACTTAATGATAGTAATTCACATAAAACAGGCGGATGTATGCAAAACAAAAGAACATTCTTCAGCAGATACACTGAAGAATTCAACATTAACAAAATATAAAAACACTTGCAAATAAGAAAACATGGTTACCTTATCTCATGCAAAATGTACAGTAGTAAGCATAAGGAAACACAAAAACTTAACATAGGAATGAACCTTCATCTCTCTGATTAACATACCTTAATAAATAGACTTTAGTCTGGTAGATTTCTCTTTGCCTTTGGTGATGCAGTCGTTCTGGATTTACCCAATGCCATTACTGTTCAAATGAACAAATGAAAAAAAACGAATATATTGCATTATATGTCAATAAATCTTGCATACTATTCGTCAAAACAAAAAGGAATAACAACATACACATAGTACATAAAATTGTTTATGAAACATATCAAATCATATTATTTACATCGGAGTCCACCTTAACATGAAAAAGGAAAGAAAAAGGTCATCTTTTATATACTGACTATAAACTTAAAAACTGATGCAGACAGCATTAAGTTTCATAATTTTCCCCTGCATGAACTATTCAATTTTAAACGTGGCTCTACATTTCACAGTTTTCATTGATTTTCGAATTAGGTTTGCTTATATTTTCACAGAGTGTTTATGTAAATATACCAAAATATCTGTCAATGACAGTGACACACACACATACACACAGTATGTATCCATTTCCTTATTGTCTTCACAAAATTGTGAGCTTCATGTTTTAAGCTCATTTGATGTATCAGTATTATGGATAATGCGTATGAATGTGAAACCTTATGCAGCCCTTAAAATAAAAATTTCTGTTCATTTCATGATGTTATCAATTACATACTGAACCATAAAATTTTAATAGAAGCAAAGATATTGAGTAAAAAAAACAAAATGGTAGAAAAGTTTATTTGAATTCTATATTGAAATACTTCTGGAAAACAAGCATAAAGAGAAATACTGAAAATTACGCTGGTCATTTTGTTCCTTCTTTCAGAATGATCTCTTGACAATGGATGAATTGTGAAATAAGAAATAAAAACAGGCATTGCAAACTTTTTAAAAACAGTTTTTATTTTATCTTTCTTTTTTCATTTTTCCTATATTTTTTTCGTCTGATATTTGAAAACCGGTCAAATAAAGCACTGTAGAGTTATAACCTTCTCAATAGTCTTTATCCTTACTAAAAAAAAAACAAGTGCCTGTGACTGTAAATAAATTTTAAGATGAATTATAATGTAAAGAATAACAAAGCAAACTAATAATAATTATTTATGACTAATGAGTTTGTGTGTGGTTTAGATTTTTTATGAATTTTTAAACAAAAACCCCTCATATTGCTATGATGTTTGCAGTGTGATTGTTTATAGTGATGTCTAGCACTGGGGCATCATGCAACATACATGTAGCATGATGTCCCACCCAGTCACATTAACTTGACACCAGTCGGACCAGTCCTAACACTAACCTCTTAATGATGAGCGCCAAGCGAAGCAGCTGTTAGTACCATTTTTGTAAATCTTTGGCCACAGGATTAAACCCATGACCTCCAGCATCTGAGGCGGACTCTAATCAATAATCCACCAGAGCGGTTCATGACTGATGAAGTCTAAAATAACTTGCAAGATGTATCGTTTTGTTGTATCAATATGTTTACCACAGAAGCTAAAGTATGCTGCTAAATGAAAGAGCAGATCATGAACATTAAAATTCATTTGCATAACCAGCATGTAAATCTGAAAATTAAATTATATGAAATCATCAATGTGAACAAACAAACATTGAAATTTGAATAATGCCCTTAATAATAATAATGTGAAATAACTTACACATGATGAATTGAAAGTGAAATATATAAGACTTAATGGAACTATTGCTTTTAATACAGATACATAGCACTTGTTGCCTTTAGTGCTTGTAAGAAAAATTAATAACTGTGGCTGATAAAGGGTAAACTATTTACTTTATTGTAAAATGGAGCAATTGAACACTTGTGACAAAGATTTTAAGTTTATATTAATAAATAATAGACAATTAAAAAATGACCATACAAAGCTGTACCATTTTTTTTATGACAAATTGAAATGTTCTTGTTAGCTTGTCTTTAGCATAGGACTCATTTATATTTCAACACAGTGAAGATGTCATGTGAACATCCTTTTGACTATAAGGTGACAAAGCCCTTCTATAAAGATCCATGAAATACAGAAGGAAATAATCATAAATTACAATAATATTGTATGATCAAAGGAACAGTAAAGTCACTATGGTCTAAAGAAAAAACATGTTAAAAATAATGCTTAATTGACAAATAATTTAACCTAAGAACAGTAAGTTTGGTGATTAAAATATTGTGATAATGATGTTCTCCATAAAGTATGTATGAAACATATGTGCTTTTTACCACCTTTCGCCTTAAAGACTGCACATAATATATTTTTGTACACCCACTGTGTAAACATATCGGTGAGTCACCATCCATTTTCCAAGAATAGCTGGGACAATTGAATTTTGAATGATGAAGTTAGTAGAATATCCATTAAATATAAGTAGAGGTTTAAATTAATACTAAATAATGAAACTTTACAAATGAAAATAAGAAAGTGTTAAACAGCAACTAATATTTAGTAGATTTTATCAGGTTAAAAAGTGTAATAGTCAAAAATCAGAAAGTGACTAAATTTATGATTTCAACCAATCGAACTGGATTACTGGAATATTTTCAGGCTTGTCATCACATGGAATGACAAAATGACCGATTTCAATTTTTATCACCAGCTTTGACATCATCGAAATCCTAAACATTAACAGTTTTTTGTCTGAATGACAACTATTGTAATCTGTGTATAATCATGTGACATTTCATGATGAACTGTGAATGGTATCGCTTCACAAATTCTCATGAGGAATCAGGGTCTGGATTGCATAATATGTCAGATTATGAGATATCCCAACCGGTCCTGTCAGAAAATGAAGAATGAATATGTCTTCCACAATGTGCACCATGGGCAAGAACACTACAAGGTAATCACACTTCATAACTTTAAGTAGTAACTGGCTCTGCTTGACTTGACATAGGAGCCACTTTGCATCTAACTCATCTGCTGATTATGATTCTGACTTGACTGGCTCAACATCTCTAAATAAACATCAGTTATCAAGGGATTTTGACAACTGCAGCTGCAGAAAATGCTTATTAACAATCACCCTGCTGCTAATGCTTTTTCAAAACACTTCACCCTCACACCATGTATACATACTTTATTAGTTTAGGAGAAAAAACATATATTACAGAATGAATTATACAGGTCAGTATCACAAGCTTTATATAAATCATTATATAATAATGGTAAATGTAAATTTAAATAGACATGTTATTTCAGAGGTATCGGAATGCTTAATCACGCGTATTTGGAGGCCAATGTTTTATCTTGGATGTAATAGGTGGGCGGCAACAATCAAAGACTTACCTGTCATGCTCCAGCCACCTGCTTAGTGGGTAAATGTGTTGATTCATTAGCTGTGTTGATATTTACATTGACATAATTTAGCGGCTGAAAGACCCATTTATATACAGGTTGCCATTATAAGAGTACATTCAAAAAGAACACAAATAACTGGGTGGCAGGTTCAAAGGCTCTAACTGGTGGCTCTGTGGGACAATGTATTGATATTTACTGTGAATGAATTCAGAGGCAGAAAGAACCAGAGATGTAAATGTGGTCATTTATAAGAGTACATCAAATAAATAAATGTATATTTTATTATTGTCTTAATTTTTGAGCAAAGTAGAATAAGCAGTGCATGTGACCTCGCAATCAATACATGCTGAGACTTAAAAAAAATACCATTCGCAAATTTGGATAAGTATTTTGGGGTTAAACAGCAAACTGACAAAAACTAAAGAGATTCAGAAGAGTACTCAAGTTCCTAGTCTAGAACTGATAGCTCAGATGACACAGTATCTAAATGTATGAAAGTGCTTGGAATAAGACATTTTTTGGACTGATAAAATGTGCGTGTGTGTGTGTTTAACGTATCTTTAATAATTGTTCAGTCCTATCACTATGATGTCTAAAGTGCGACAGTTTATAGTGATGTCTTGCACAGGCGCATCATGCCGCAGACATGTAACATGATGTCCCACGCAGTCACATTATCCTGACATGACACCTGGCTGACCATTCCTAACACTAATCTCTTAATGCTGACTGCCAAACGAGGCAGCTGTTAGTACCATTTTTGTAAGTCTTTGGTATGACTCGACCGGGGATCGAATCCACAACCTACCGCATCCGAGATGGACTCTCTAAACACTAGGCCACCGGAACGGTGGGGGGAAGATGATGATACATGTCTGCAGCATGATGCCCCAGTGCTAGACATCACTATAAACTGCCACACTGCAGACATCATAGTGATAGGACTGAATAATTATTACAGCTACGTTAAACACACACACACACACACACGTACATACTCGTTTTCCAGAAATCCACTGGCAAAGAAGAACTAGTATCTTACGGTCATGTAGTGCATATAAAATATGTACATGATAGGTGGCGCTATGCAAAAAGACCCTTAAGTTTTCAAGATATTAAATCCGCGATATCGTAGGAAGAAATGTAACTGCAAGAACCAAACTAAAGGTAAATGAATTCTTACTAACAGTGTCATTATATATAATAGTACTAAATGGTAATAAAACAATGCGATCAAATTACCAATTCACGAAAACTGATAACGGAAAGAGTCTGGCATATATAATGTATGGTTTAAATTCCATTTTAATTTCAAAACTTATACATTAAAATATAAACGTTTAACGTTTAATGAATTCAAACTTACATTTTTTAACAATATTGATAATCATAATAATATTTGAGAAATTGAGACAATCCACGAAAATTGATAACGCAAACAATGGTGTTGTCAATTGAATTAGTAGTTAAATATTGTAATAGTAAACAATATAAAATGTAATTATCAACGCTTAAATAAAACGTGAAATGAATTATTAGTAATGGTTAAAGTATATATGCCACCAGCCAGATAACACAATATTATATTTCTAGCAGAACAAGTCTCAATGGCGAAAGGAACTAGGTTGTTTTCTTTAAAACCACAATGTAGAATGAAAACCGTCGTTTGTACTAAACTCATTTGCATATTTGCATATATGAATATTTAATGACTGGCAGGATTTATCCGTTATCCCAAGTGATATCATCAAAATCATGAACCATAACAGTTCTATTCTTGGGTCACAATTTTTGTAAGGTGTGTGCGATCATGTGACATTTCATGATGGCTTAGGATGAGTAATTAATTTAAGACACGCTTCTGAATCTCACGCTTATAAAAGTAAAGGACAATACGTGTCTAAAAGGCAATCCATGTGTCTATCCCAGCCACTTTGCATCTAACTGATCTGCTAGTTATGTTTCGGACTTGACTAGTCTTCATAAACATCACAGTTATCAAGGAATATTGACACCTATCGCTGCAGAACATACTTAGCAGTTACCCTGCCACATATACAGGCTACTGCTTTTTGAATTTTTTAAACACATCCCTCCTCCACTCAATGGATACGTACTTTATGCTCGACCTATTAGTGTCACAGAAAAAAAAGTGACAGAATTAACTAATCATATCATTATCCTAAAATTTACCAGTACATACATTATATAATATACAAGTGATCGTTTTGGCGGCCTTGAGGTTAGAGCATCCGCCTCGGATGTGCAAGGTCGTGGATTCAAGCCACAACTGAGTCATATCAAAGACTTCAAAAAATGGTAATAACAGCTGCCTTGCTTTGTGCTCAGTATCAAGAGGTTAGTGTTAGGACTGGTCGGCCTGGTGTCAGGATAATATGCCTGGGTGGAAGGTGATGCTGCATGTCTGGGGAATGATAAACCACTGCTAGACATCACTATAAGCTGCCACTGCAGACATTATACAGATATGACTTAAATTGTTTGTATGCTGTGTTAAAAATCTAAAACACATACTGTAATATACAGGCAAATGTACGTTTATATGGACATGTTATTCGTAAAACTTGAACAGTACTGATTGTTATTGTCACAAGATATGGATTTGCACTGACAAAGTTATCATTCAACTTAATACATCCGCTGAACAGACTTCTGATGTTAATGATCAGCTGACTGTAAAATATCAATATGATTACCACCAAGGTTGTAAAATGTCAGTTTTAGGAGATTGTTGGATGGAATTTGGTTCGTATAGGATATGGGAAAATATGAACCAGTATATAGACCCAGCTAGGTCTTTACAACTACTACAGTAACATACATTTGAGTGATGAAGTGGTATAATGTATGTTTATCATTTAAGTAGACTAAAAAGGGTCTTAAAACTTGTGTAGTTATGTCACAAAATTTATGAGACTCAATCAATTCAGTTTTTTATTTAAAATGATTAAAATTCGAATTATTTGTTTCCTTTTGTTTAGATTTTCTGTTGTCTACTATACATGAATGCTTTGATATTTAAGGTCATAAAGTCTGTAATCAGCAAGTAAGTTAATAAAAACAATGACCCTCAAGATATAATTTAAGTTTGTTGTTGTCATTTGTATTAAAATGAATTTATTTTCCACTATAAATCATTTGGCTGTGGGAAACAAACAATATACAGACGTTATGTAAAGTCCAAGTTGTGAAAGGGGAGTTACTCTGATATTGCAGTAAGACCTTGTATTAATGTTGGAAATTTAATGTATCATTGTGTTGCACAAAGTGTAATCAACTTGGAAAATGGATGCTACTTCTATGGCACTCATTATGCCACCTGTGCCCTACAGCAACATAAACGTATAAGAAAGAATTAAAGAAATACATTTGTAAATAACCAACCACAATGACTGGAGTTGCTCTGTGATTGTTGCTGAAAATGAACAATCAATATGAAGATGAAAGTACATATCAACCTAAGACTGTTTGAACAACAACCGGTGTTCCAATGAAAAGTAATAAATTCTGTATAAGCAGCTTTCAGGTCAACACCTGTTAAATGCAAAAGCCACCAAATACAATCACATTACCATGCTTCACATTTTGATTCTTATTTGCTAACAAAGATTAGATTTCCTAGTCATTGACCATCACAGTAATCATATGATCTAACTCTTGTATAACATTATCAGACAACAAACTGGCTAAACATTTTGTTAAAGTGATAGAAATTTTAAGAAGATATTGATTCTATCTGAGAACATAGGTTAAGGATATTATTTTTAAACAGTATTATTCGTGGGTTAATCTATCAAGTAGTGGACGTGTCAGCAATACTGACATTTTCCCAAAATAAACTGGTGATTTAGAACTAGTAACCTATGGTCATGTGGTACGTATAAGTACACAATATGTGGTGCAATATATAAAATAAACACCGAAATGTTAAAAAATATCGAGATACCACAGAACCAGTATGGTCGGAAGCTAGGCCACACCATATTGGTTTTTCCACAGGGGCTCGTATCGTTAATTACAATTGGCCTGTCATACAGATACTATAATACGATATTTATGTTGTCGAAATATCCAAAATCAGGAGGCAAGGGTCAGAGGAAACTCGGACTAAAATGCATGACAGGTCCATGGCAAACAACGATACAAGTCCCTGTGGGTTTTTCAGATTTTTTTTTTTACCAGTCCTCGAAAATAAATAACGGTAATAAACGTAGAAGTGTTTTAATCGGAAAGAAATGTAATTGCCAGTACCCAAATGAAATGTAAATTATTTCTTAGTAACGCTGTCAGTATACATACTAATACGAGTACTGCCGTGTAGACAAAATAATGCGATCTTATTACTAAAACACGAAAACTGATAACGGTCATAAATAGGTAGGAGGCGTACTGTTTCATTTAATTTAAGTTCTAATTTAAAAACGGGTCTATTAAAAAGTATAAACGTACAAAAAAATTCATTGATACGTTAATAATAATAATAATAATAATAATAATAATAATAATAATAATAATAATAATAAAACTAAAACTACTAGCGAAATAACTTTGCAATTCAACCAATCCACGAAAATTGATAACGCCACCAATGGCGGTCTAATATCAAATAGAACTTTAAAAATTTGTAATAATAAACAAAAAAACATGTAATTACCAGCGCTGAAATGAAACGTACAGTGCATTATTAGTAACGGTTCAAGTATATACACTACCGGTCTGATAACATAATACTAAATTTCCAGCAGCACAAGTCTCAAAGTCAATGTTATTTTCTATAAACCACAATGTCCAATGACAACCATCGTTTCAACAAAATTATTTGCATATTTGCATATTTAATGAAGGCATGATGTCTCCACTATCCCAAGTGAAGGGACGGATAAGCGTGAAAAGTAGCGATGTACATATATTTATATTCTAATTCTATTGATTCATTTAACAGCTGCTAAATTTAAGTCAGCAACATAAGAGTCAAGCTGATGTTAATGCATGTATGACGGAAACAGACGCGCCGAGAAGGAAGCCTTTGACATAGTGAGAAAATATAACTAAATATAGCACAGTAAATCATTATATCCTATAATGGCGTCCATGGCATTTATGCTTGCAATGTTTCTGAGAATCTTTTGGATCTGGATTTTAGGTAAGCTTAGCATATTCCGTATTTCTCAAGCTTACATATCACACAGTATGCATGGCGTAGCACAAACGTTGATTACGGAGATAATCTTTAAATATTAATTTGCAGACTTGTTGGATTACATTATATATAGACTGAAAATTCGCGGTAAAATTTGTTTCAACCGAAAATTGGAAACTTCTTCTTACATTTAGTGAAACGTCTGTATGCCCAACGTTATAGGCTGCATTACCGCCATTCACAGCGTTTATATCAGTTATCTCGTATGCAATTATAGAAAATTCAAGCACTAAATGTTTCTTGATTTTAATTTTTTAATTCGCAGTTTTTTCCGAATGATCTAAATAATACGAAAACAGATAAGACCGTAGCATATATATGATTTCGTTGTGTGAAATTTGACTCGATTTGTGATTTTGTTTGTTTTTTGTTCAATTGTTAAATGTCTATCCGTTTTTAACTGTATAGATCCGGAGTGTGTAACAGTTGTTGCTGTAATTA
This sequence comes from Unio delphinus, assembly GCA_029339505.1. Taxonomy (NCBI): domain Eukaryota; kingdom Metazoa; phylum Mollusca; class Bivalvia; order Unionida; family Unionidae; genus Unio; species Unio delphinus. The sequence continues at coordinate 5,227,987 of JAQISU010000036.1, forward strand.
TTAGTATTTGTACAAGTTTTTGTACTAGTGATATTACTTTTACGAGTATTATTCTTACCGTCGCAGATCGTTTATTGTCGTTCAGCTCAATTTATCATTTTTATGTTTGCGCTAATCAAAACAGGTTTTGATTAGCATGATACATATTTCCTATGTATATCAAACACAGGAATATATACTCCCTAATAAATCAATGATACTTGCTTTATGGTTTTTGGTCGTTCAGTGAAACATTTTCAATTGTTAATGGATGTAGCCAGGATTCACGAAATTATTGTCCTGCTAATGGATACACAAGACACAGCAAATTAGTTATTAGTCCTGATCTGATAGACGTCGTTTTAAAGTTTTGAGCATTAACAACAAATATTTATATTAAACGTCAGTTTGAAAGAACGTTCCATGACATTAAGATCACATTATGGTCACCGAAATTCAGCTTAATTCATATATCAAGTTTTCGTTGTTCGGTTTTGTTTTTGAAATAAACGGTCAGTTAAATCAATATGTACTTGCTTACATGACTAGTAAATCAGCATATCAATTTAATATTGACATTCATTGTATTCAATAATCGATGACTATGTGTCTTTAAATTTAACCTAATTGTATTTACAAATATTAAAAAACCTATATAGTATTGCCTTTCATATGTATAATATATATGCATATATATATATTTATATAAGAGCACATACGCGGTATATAGTATGGCCTTACGCGGTAAAAAAATCGTTTGTACGACCTAATATTGACTGCTTTAATATTCATTTGATTTAAATGTTCTGTATCAAATAACATCAAATACGCATCGAATTATCTTGTTTTGCATTGATCTGTCAGATGTAGTGGTACGGGAAATATGTAACACTTTATATGCTAATTGCTTCAATTAAGTTTCATTTAGACAAACATCAAGATGCAGCAAGCTAATAAAGAGACACAAGTTTGGGCACGGAGATTGATTTTAAAAATATAAGCAATGCTATTTCAAGCGACTAGATAATTGACGTGAGCAAATTATATTAGTCATCGGATTTTCCTTCCTGAAAAAAGCCAATTATTAGTTTCGTAAATAATAAATAATATCGATATTTAAGAAAAAGATGTTTTTGAAGATACACTATACTTACCTAACATGCAATGCAAATCGTTAGCTTTAGAATTTTAGAAATGTCATAGTTCAATTCTGATAAATTATATGGGTAAAGTGAAAAACATTACCTGAGCTCTTCGGATATATTAGCATAAACATTAACGCATACATTGATTGGTGAAAATAAAATGAATTCACACATCAAGCAATAGATTGTTACATGAGTGCCAATTTTCTTTAGTAGTGGGTTTAACTGATATGTTGAATCTAAAATAATATGGTGGATCAAATCAAACTTTTGTTTAAATCACTCCTGAATCTGAAACTATCAGAATGAAGAGCTAATTGTAAAACAATTGCTATATTTTAGTATCATCTGTGTGGGAAGATAGAAAAGTGATTTTAACATCGACCTTGAAACATTTTCATTTCCGGAAATAGTTTTTTTTGCGTCTGTATAGCTTCCCTATTAACCTATATATTCACTTTTTTATCCATCTTAACCATTTTTTATTTATGTCTACATTGATTTAATTGTCCGTATTGATGACGACCGATATCTCTCTGACCTTCGACTTTATATTGCCACGTTAGGATTATTAGTATTATTCCACATACCGTAAATATTATAGAGAGTCTGAAGATTACTTTCATCACTTATGGCCCACTTCATGAATGTATATATTAACAATACAAACCACACATAAGTGGAAAATAACTGTCTACATGTGGGAGATTTACCTTTATAAATGAGATAAAATGCTCATAAGAAAGAGAACAAACAGGTAATACGTTGGTCATTATTTTTCCGTCATATTAACTATTGGATGCTTTAAGCTATTTTAATTATGTTTACAGAAGCAGATGATTTTTTTCATATAATGTTGTAGATTATTACAATAGGGAAAAAAAAGTCCCGAGTAGCCGAGTGGTCTAAAGCGCTTTCCTTTACGGTTTACTACTATCTCACCTCTGTCGGTGTGTGCTCGAATCTCGGAATCTCCCAATGTGGGTATGTGAGAAATTTAACCAGTAGCTTCTCGTGGGTCGGATTTTGTTGTCTGTGGATTTAGCGGGTTCTTCCACCAACATTTATTCTGGTCGATATGTATTGCCTTTTTTGTGCGGAAATGGGGAAATAGTTTTTTTCTAGATTATATACTATATTGTAAACACGTAATGACTCTTTTATCTGGCAATAGTCAGTATATCCATCGTACAAACTTTAATGTTGACAACTGGAATGATAGAAATGTAATATCGCAATGACGATATAATATATCGTCATCATTAGAGTCTTGATCTGGTGTGGTCGTTGATGCACTGTGCTGATGAACATCTAACAAGTTCCCCCCACTTGTCAAGTCATTTAACAATGAATGTATCTCCACAATACCTTTCCTGATATATTATGTGATGTTGTCAGTCCACTGCTTGCTCTGTCTACCTATCATTTTGACACTCTGGACGTTACCATGCAGCAATGTTGTTGATAGACTGTTGGCACTAGTGACATGGCCATACCAGTTCCGCTTTCTCTGTTTGATCTTAGTGAGGAGGTCTTCATAATTTAATGTATAATTTTGACTCATTAATATGTCGTAAATTACGACAAACATTTTTAAAAAAAAACATTTGGAACAATATTATTGAACTCATGCCATTTTTCTATTAATTCGTTGTAAAGTATGAATATACCTGTATGACAAAAATACAGCTGTATCGTTCTGAAATTTCATGTGTCAAGACCATTAATACCGACTTCGCCAATTGCTTGTTCGATCCTCAGTTTCCGACTTTACCATTACGAGATATTTTGTAATTTTTGATGGTAGCATGTCTCACTAATTATGTTTGCAGAATTGGTGCCCAACATCAAGTACTGATACGAAAGAAGATGGCAGATAAACGGATAAACCAGACCAAAATACCGATACAAATGACGTCAGCATTTGAGAGTGCCAATATAACAGAGAACGCTAATGCTTGGTCTGGTGATTTTGTGCCTTCTTCCGATCTGAACAGGAAAGCGAAAAACGCATTTTACTTTCATAAAGTTTTTTGCAAGAAGGCAAAACGAATATAGGCCCGAGTGGCCGAGTGATCTAAAGCACTCTTCGTTACGGATCACTGCCGTCTCATCTATATCTGCATGGGTTCGAGTTTCAGATTCGGCCAATGTGGATATGTGAGAAAGCTTGCCAGATGCTTCTCGTGGGTAGGTGTTTCTTTCAAGGGATTTTCCAGGATTCGTCCTCCACTATTAAACAGTGGCTGTCGTATATAGCCTATCGTGCGCTAAAATATGGCGTTAAACCATACAGCAACAACAACAAAAAAAAACGAATTAGGACAGCCGATCAATCAGACATATTGTGATCCCAGAGCCATACAGCCGTACTGAAGCATATTTATGAAAGGTAACATAATCATGTGGGTCGTCAGGGGAAGACAACACACTGATTAACTAATCGAAAGATGTATTAGTCTGGTCTAAAAAATTTACCTGAATTGCATGGTGGACAAGTGGGACTGGTGTACACGCATAAAGACTACGGTTAGGACAATGTTTAAATTAACCCCAATTCACACCACTATATTTATTAAGTTCGTCTGCATCGAGTGTATGCCACTAAAGCGGCCTAAGGGATGATTTGTTAATATCTTGGTAACAACTGATCATTTCATCAGGTATGCTCAGTCCGTTCCTTTTCGAAATCAAACGGCTCAGACTACTGCTTAATCACTTTATTAGGAAATCTTTATATAATAGTTTGAAGGAAAGGCTTCATGGTGATCAGGGACGATTTGAAAGAGTGGGATGTTAAAGCAGCTGGCTGATTTAGCAAGCATACAACTTCTTGCTCCTCCCCATTTTACCCACATTGATTTGTGCTTGCGAACTTTAATATGGAACGCCATTATAAATTATATTAAAATTCGACAAAGAACAACATCAAAATTGGAAGTGGTACATTGCCCCAGTTGTCCATGTATATATTGTTACTAAGAATAATTTCACCTTTTCCTCGCCCCATTTCGTTTGCGTGACATCATCCGGCTTTAAGTTGACGCTTATCTATGGACCGCACTTGATTGTGAAAAGGATGCTGTAAAAGACTCACAAGAATGCTTACAATCTGAATGATAGTTGCTTTGTTGCCACCGAGTTGCTTACACCGCCTCTGCGCGGGAATCTAGTAATTGCCATGCTAAGGACAAGGTCCAGGACGATAAGGTGAGAGATGTCAAACGTGATGTAGAGGATAGAGTCCTAGTGCGCATAGTTGGAATTATGAGGAAATAGAAATTAGCTGACAAGTTGACCAAGGACTTATATCAATTGAAATAAATCACTGTTTATGTATGCCAGTGTTTAAGGTCGAAGGTCACAAATCTGTATGCACATTAATTTGCGATATGCTTCTGCCTTTCAAAATATTCCATGCAATTTATTCCCCATGAAATCATCTCAGAAATCATTGAGTGTTCCACAGTGTTCTTTTGAATGGATTCCAATATTTGAATGTGACTAAATTGCTAGTAGTCTTGAGTGTGTTAGCATGGAACATGATTAATATAGCACAATGACCTTATCCAAGGTTGTATCTTCCTAATGTAAAATTATTCATATTTTAAATTTAATCATAAAACAATAGATACAATGAATAATTGAACTAAAAAATGTTTCACATTTGTTAAGATTTGGAATGAACATTTTGGGGGTAAACATCATTTACGATTTTAGCTAAGGACATACTTAAAGTCACTTTTCCATCCATTCCCAAGATAGATCTTTTCTAAAAACTTCCAAGGACAACTAGCAATGCAAACAGGCTTACATTCACGTAATACTGATTTAATATGTCGTCGAAAATAAGATATAATAATTATGTATGTAATGTGTAGATTACAGACGCCACAATCCCAAACATTCATTAGATCCGTAGGCATAAACTCCTACACTCAAATATGGAAAAGGTCAAGCATTAACACAATTAAATTTATATAGAACAATAACTGAATGCCAGCAAAATATCGTCCACGACTTTGTTTATTCTATATTGTGCCAAACACAATGCCGATCACAGCTAACCACCAAATATGATTTTGACAAATACGTCATCGGAACAAACAAACTGTGAAACACAATGAAACTAGGCCTAACATATTACAGAAGTAAATAACTTAACGAATACAAAGAGCAGGAAGTATCTAATTTAAACGTTAAGAGACGATTTCATGCAAAACACATACATAGGCAGCTACTCTAAGGTCTGATAAAACGGAACAGATACTATCCTAATTAACCCTGTCTGCCCCAAGTACCGCATGTAACATATTTATAACTGAACACCAAGCATTTAAAATATCAGATTGTCCAAAACGTGTCATATACAACGAAAACATGTTTCATCATGCTGTTGCATTTATACAAAACAAATTACAATACAACAACTATAGTATGCTCATACAGCAAATAACAAACAAAAACAGAAGCAAAACAAGATTCCCTAGAGTCGCAACATTCCACTACGAATGTAGTGCTCTAATAAATGGATTTATTGAAAACCAGACTTCCATAGTGCATGGTGAAAAATAGAATGTCAAAACATGAATTATCTTTAGTTGAATATGTTTTAATTATTTGTGTTCTTTCGATTTTATTTTGCGCTTTAAAACTTGAATCAACATGGGAATATGTACAAATCGGAGTTCGTCAAATTCCGTGACACGGAATGGTGCAAATTCGATATTCGCATATAGTTTATTATAGTACCTTGTTACATATCATGGTGTTTCAATATGTTCATGTATTAATTACATATAAAGACTACTTAGTCTTCCTAACATGAAGTAGAAATGAAATATTGTAACGAAATTAATTTTCTTTTGGCGCACATACAGGAAATGGATTTGTGATGTCCTGGTATACAAAAGGTACATCGTAAATACAAATCAAAGTGTGTAATAATATATATATATATATATATATATATATATATATATATATATTTATATATATTTCGCTTTCTCTCTCTCTCTCTCTCTCTCTCTCTCTCTCTCTCTCTCTCTCTCTCTCTCTCTCTCTATATATATATATATATATATATATATATATATATATATATATATATATATATATATAAATATATTGAAAGACAGACAGACAGACATATATACAGACAGACAGTACTCAAACAGATAGAGACTGAGAAAAAGAGAAGAACATGTATGTTCGTATTCTGACGAACGCATTCTATTCTATATATTTAATCATACACGAATCTATTACCGGCACTCCAAGGGACCGATGTAATGATACAATTGTTAGTATGTGTACACAATGCCTTCACTGTATTTGGATTGTTTTTATGTTGCGGAGCCATAGAAATCGTCAACAAAGCGGAAAAGACACACATATAATTAATAAATGATCGACAGACACATTGGAATAATATATTTACAAAATTTTAAATATTGTAAACACTTAAAGCATTTATACTTTCCTTAGCAATTATTTCGAGAACAGAAGTAGCAGATATAAATTAGGAGTAATTATATGAATATGTACAATAACTAAAAGTCACATCCTTGAAAACACTCTAAACAGATTTATATCACAAGAACTTAACAACAAGTACAGATAAGAAACTTGAAGATTCAAAAATGTCTTCCATATGGCTTCAAGTTGTGATTTTTATTGGATTATATTGGATCTGTAGTGAAGGTACGTAATAATTAATTTACTGGTGTACCATCTTTTATGAATGAATTGTGAATACCAATATTCCAAATATACAACGCTAATCCTTAACCGAAAGAAACTTGTAAGTGTCAATAGATATAAAGACAAATATATCCAGTGATAGCTTCTTAAGCTGGTATATTTGGAAAACATTTACCAACACTTGCCGGCTAGTAATATAAACGTGTTTCGATTCCATGGTCATTATTATCCAAATATATTTGCATGTTTGCATGTTTTATTAGAACACATAAACATAGCAATTAGCTGACTTTAAATTATTTAATGAACAAATTTGCATATGATTAACATTTATATGCCCAAATGTTAAGAGTTGAACAAGTTTTCCTATTTCTTTTTCCTCGCAAGTTAATCTTAAGTATTAAACGATCATTAGGTGGACTAAATGTCATATCGCAAATCCAGAACATTAGAATGTTAACAGCATAACATTATATTTGTGCATACTAACAAAATTCACGAAGGCAAAAATTTGTCTAAGTGTGAAATGGATACCTTTTATTACTAATTCCGACACAATTGTTGACATATCTGACTTACCAACAAAAAACAAAACAAAACAGAAATGTACAATTCTCAAATATGTAGCAAGACGAAAGTATTTTTTGTAAGTTTAACTATGACAAACAAGTTAGATACGCACCTTTTTAAACGTCTTCCTTTTAACACTGATATCTAATACATTTACTTGAACCTCTTAAATCAGTGGTGTGCTTACATTTGTGTTTGACTGACTACACATCAGCTCCATACAGAAGGTATTGTTTATATGTCCTGATTTTGACATCAGTCAAAGTAACTAAAATGATTACAAATTTTCAATGTTACTCCTTGTAACACATTCAATAGGTGTTTGTTGTTGTTTTTGTTCTGAGAGTAACGATTGTATTCACCATAGGATCGGCTAGACATGGCGGCCAGTATAGATGGTGGAGGAAGAACATGATAAACATTTGGAAAGACCCACTAACCAACTGGTTATAATGGTAAACTTTCTCATAATCAGACATTGCCACATCCGAGTTTCGAAAGCAGTAAACTGGCACTAGTATGTAGTGTTCAGCCCTTTAGAACACTCAGCCTCTCGAGGCACGTCATTAGGTTGCTGTATACGCTGGTACATGAGCGAATAAAGAATCAGGATATGTTTAGAGTACATTACAAGGGCTCATATCAACATAAACCCACATAACAGGTGCAAAGTCAGACATACGAATGCAACTTTCACAATCGTAGAAGAGTGCGAGACATATAAAATAATATAAAGATGAAGAAATAGAGATGAAGCTCAAAGAGAAAACTTGAAAACCGATCGTTCGTATTTACATTATAAATATAAGATCTTTTACAATTTCGTCAAAGTGTATCCATTATTGAGCTATTATTTGTTATCACCACGAATATGGTCCAAACGGTCAGATAGCGTAAGACACAAACATGTAAGTAGGTAACACAGTAATAAAGCAGTTAGGAAAGCAGTGTGTCAGTCAGTCAGTTAATTAATTAGCTTTCAAGCACTCTTGTTAGTAACAATAAAACAGTATAAACCAACACACTGCGCATATAATTAATGGAAGTTTCAAATACTTGTTGGTTGATAGCCACGTAGAAGCATGACGCAGCCAAGGACTATTTTATTTCCTTTTTCTATGAGCACGGTAGTTTCGTTCCCTTCGATTCTCTCTATAATACTGTCTCAAACTTTAAACGTATCCATATTTTAATTATAAAACATCGTATTTAAATTAATACAATATAAGTGAGAAACTTGCAAGCCCCGATGTACTTTTTCAGTATTAGCATTTCGTGAATTTACCAAAAAGTCTGAGACCTCACTGTTCATATCATGCTTTTACAACAACACAAAAGGCGCGTCAGATGACTTTTATATGCAAATGTATTCAGTTTCAGCCGATGGAGAAATATTTCCGAGCAATGTCATGCTAACATGGAACGAATCGCACAAGTATTGTAAAGATATTGGGAAAATGCTATTTGATGCCAAAAAAAATTATTCTGAGGTTAGCCTGTGGACAATCCTTAAGGACACAAATCAAGCATGGGTTTCGGCCAGAGTGGAATTCAGTCATTTCGTCAAGGTGCCTGGTGAGACATCACATACTTTATTTCCTTATTTATGATGACATGTTATGTTTTAAAATGTGTTCTAGGATTATTCTGGCAATGTTGGAAACAGACCGCTATGCTAGTCTAGCGGTTACATATTCGGCAATGTATGCGGGAGGTCGTAGATTCAAACCCTCGCCAAGTCATACCAAAGACTTTTACAAAACCTAGTAGCAGATAAATCTATGGAGGTTCAGAACTAAGATTGTATTGTTAGGACAGCCAGGTATTAATATAATGTAACTAAGACTTTATTGTTAGGACAGTCAGTAGTTAGGATAATGTAGCTAAAATTTTATTGTTAGGATATCCAGGTGTTCGGATAATGTAACTAAGGTTTAATTGTTAGGATATCCAGGTGTTAGGATAATGTAATTAAGGTTTATTGTTACTATATCCAGGTGTTGGGATAATGTAAATAGGTGGGCTATCATGCTACATGTAAAATTCATGATGCTGCAGTGCTAGACATCACTGTAAACCACCACAATGCAGACATCTTAGCGATTTGTCTGAAACATATTACAAGCTACGTTAAAAATACAACACACTCATTGAATAAAACATTTGATGTAAAGAGGTAATATCTTATCTTCAAACATGGATGTGGTTGTATCTGTGAAGCAAGTCCATTATTTCCTATTGTTCTTTTGTGAAACTGTTTGTTTAACTTACACCTGAATTATTCATTTGAACAGGTCCTAAATTAAACATATTGCATAGTAATAATAATAATAATAATAATAATAATAGTAATAATAATAATAATAATAATAATAATAATAAAAATAATAATAATAATTATGAGGACTTTGTATATCTCCTAATCGTTAAAAGCTCTAAGCCCTTGACACCATCAATAATGATATGACTACACTACAGAACAACAAATGACAAAAACAATGAAATTGGAAAACATAAAAATATGCTAAAAATATATACGATGCAAAACATGCTTAGGTCGATAAGTTTGTCCCTGAAGTCTAAACAGGTTGGTTTTGAGAGCACTCTAAAAAGACACCACTGCGCCTTTGTGTCTAATTTCAATGGGCAATTCGTTCCACGTCGCCGGGCCCTGGTATGCAAACGAACGTTGTCCATATGACTTTGTTTTCATCTTGGGAACAATGAGTATACGAGTATTAGAAGATGAGCGTAAGGATCTAGCTGGTGTATGCACATGGGTGCGGCTGGATAGGTATGTTGGACTGGAGCCTGTCATTGAAATATAGCACAGAGAACACATTTTATGTTTGATTCTTTACCGATATTGATAACCAGTGTAGGGTACAGAGCAGCGGTGAGGTGTGCCCTGATCGAGGTACTCTGCCAATGGTCCGTGCTGCTGTGTTTTGAACTTTTTGAAGTTTCTGGAGTAAATATTGCGATGAACCAGACAGAATTGAGTTACAATAGTCCAGTCTTGAAAGTACAAATGAACACACAAGTGTTTTCGTGGCATCAACTGAAAGATATTTACGAATGGAACTGATGCGTCTCAACTCAAGATATGCAGCCCTGTAGACGTTCATGACATGTTGGTGCAATTTGAGACTACTGTCTAGAGTAACACCTAGATTCGGTACTGACTGTGAGAATTTAATGTTGGTGTTGCTGATATTTATTGTCAGAGGTAAAGGATGTGAATGACAAAGTATTTGTGCTGTGATCAGAATAAACTCAGTTTTATCATCGTTCATCTGCATCTTGTTACATAGTATATATGTAATTGTAAAACAGTAATATCAGACATGTATTTCGTATTCAAAAGCCTGATACATACATTTGTACAACTACAACCAATTATATTATTATTGATTAAATGATGTTTTTGCTAAAGTATAAATTACACTGAAAACACATTATATAACTCTTATCGGTTATCGATTTCGTGTCTAGTAGATATATATAAAATATTTAGTGAAAAGATAATATTATCAAGACTGGTCTAATCCTGAGAATAAAACATATGTCCAGTTCATGAGTACATTTTCTCCATTTAGGTACTCCGAAAATGTCGATGTTCGTTGTCATAGATTTTGTAAAACAAATTCCATCAATTTCCCATATTTTATGTTAAATACAAAAGCCGCTTGTAAAACAGAGAAATCGCTGAGCACAATATTTTAATACATTTCGAGGTTCCGCATTGGTCCCTTTTCTGGGGCATTAGTGTATTTTTTGTGATTTGTGTGGAACTCGGTGCAATGGAAATATTTCTTTGCCCAAAATCATTAGCCATTTAATAAACGCAAACGTTACGGAGTGCTATTTTAATAAGTCTCCACGATGCTACGTTTTTTACGTTTGATAAATGCGCATTGGTTAATAGCTCCCTGTTTTAAAGAATTCGTTTCATTACGGGAACTTGGAGCAATGAAATTATTCCTTAGCCCAAAATTATTAGCCAATTAATAAAGTACATGTTACGGAGTACTGTTTTAGTGAGTTTCCATGATGCTACGTTTCACGCTTGATAAATGCATACCAGGACCGTATTAATGTCCCGTATATTGGTGTTGTGACTACAGTGGCAGTATTTAATGTAGGAGACAAGTACATTACACAACGGAATAAAATAACGACCTGGCAGATTCCGTTTATGTCACCATGTTGGTAAATGGGATAAAGTTCAACTGGAAAAATTTGATTTAAAACCATGAATTTCCTTGCCCAAGATCATAATCATCAATATGTTGACCTAGTGTGCTCGTTGAAGCATTATGCTGCTAAACATTGGACCAGTTCACTTCACTTGTATCGATCATGTGCCAATGCCTGTCTCCGCAAAACATTCCCTGGTCCATTCTGTGATGTTGTCACTGCACCTTTCTCTGTCTACCTCTCATTCTACCACCTTGGATACTACCCTGCAGTACTGTTGTGGATAGACTGTTGACTCTAGTGACATGGCCATATCATTTCAGTTTTATCTTGTTGACAGTGGTGAGTAGGTTTTCATAATGACATACTTTGTGCCTGATGGTGTTAAGCACTTCTTCATGTGTGATGTGGTCCATGTAAGAGATACCAAGGATGGTTCAGTAGCATCTCATTTTAAGTGCCTGGATTATTCATTGTAATTTAGCTGTCGGGGTCCAGGCGTCACATGAATACAGAAAGATTGAGATGACTAGTGCTCCCAATAGTCTAATTTAAGTTTTCAGACATATATTCTTGTGTTCCCAGATGGGTATTAACTTTGACATAGCTGTCGTTGTTTGTCGTGCTCGTGACAAACCTTCTGCTCTTGATCCCTTTTCAGTGATTATGGAACCAAGATATTTAAATTGGCCCACTGTTTCCAGTTCCTGTCATCTTAACGTATTCTTGGATGTGATTGGTTTACTACTATGTGTTATTAGCTTTGTCATCACTGCACTTACCTCCATGTCATATCTGGAAGATGTTTCATCCAGGTTCTTCACTGCCTGTCAGCCCATCAATATTGTCTGCAAAGCGAAGGGTGGTGATGTTATGTCCTCCAATGATGACTGTAAGGCATTGCTCATGATGCGCTCTACGTATATGTTGAAAAACATGGATGACAAAATACAGCCTTGATAAACTCCAACTTTTGTATTGAACCAGTCCTCCACATAGCTTTGAGCAATTACTGCACCGGTAGCCTTGGCGTATAGCTTCTTGATGGTGTTGGTCAAGGTTTGACCCATGTTGTACTTCTTCATTGTGGCCCACAATGTCTCAAACCACACTCTGTCAAAAGCCTTTTTGAAAACTATGAACAAATGATAGAGGTCTTGTTGATGTTGTGAGTACCTTTCACAAAGCACCCTAATATTGAATATTTGCTATGCTGTGCTTCGTACACTCCGGAACTCTTCTGTTCGTCAGCGATTATGTCTTCTGCTTGTGGTTGAAGTCTGTTGAAGATGATCTTCAGCATCACCTTGCCTAAGATGTTATGGTTCATAGAGTTGCCTGTTGTACAGTTTCTAAGGCGTGAGCTACTGACGGTACGGAAACATAATGAAGAGAAACCATGTAGATGTCAGGTTGAAATATATTTTTTGAAATATCTGGTCTTGCAAGGATTAGAGATAAATGATCGAAGGAATGTAAAGATCCGACTTTCTTATTTACAACTGATTTTGTATGAAAAAATTTTAAAATTTGTGATAAACGTATGACTTCTATCAGATTTGCACCACGGTTTGACAACACTCGGTAAAGTCAAAACTTCTGGCTTAAAAAGTATAATAATCAAAGAGCGGTTTCATTTGTAGAAAGATGTTTTCTCCGTTTCCATGTTTTGCAATAAAACTAACATTTTACATTTTATGTCAATTTGGCATGCATGCTGTGTAATATGGTAACATATCTTACAGTGCAATAAGGAATGTCACTTATTTTTTCTTGCAGTTTGCATGGCAACAAGGAAACACTTAACTCCGAACAAATCTTTCGATACAGACATCATCTACAATTGCATGAAGTTTTGCAATAGTCATTGGTATGCTGGATTGAAGGTAGAAATACAATTTCTCTTTTTATACACATTTTGTTTACTTGTTAACTTTCTAGTTTCACAAATAGTAGCGACACATTTAAACTTTAATGTCCACTCTTATTTCTAGAACTGTAAAGCATGTATATACTATTTATGAAATCCTAATTTTAAATATCCTGCTTCAATTCCTAAATGTACGTTTCTCACAGATATCACAAAAGTGAATATATATTCTGATTTGATAAAATCATCATTCAGTAATTTATGATACAACACAGTTAATTGACTCATCAATATATGATTAAAGTAATGCGAGATTTGACAATGGTGACGACGACGATGACGATAAGAATATCTTTTGCAGGATAGAGATTGCTATTGTTTAAACGACGCTAGCACTCTAACCCGATCAATGAGTTGTAACTACATTTGCAACAATGATCCGTTTCATCAATGTGGTGGAAATGAATCAATATCTTTGTACGAAAAAGGTAATGTTATCTGTCAATGTTTTGTTAACACTAAGTTTTGGTCTAATATCTATATATCTATCTATTTATCTATCTATCTATCTATCTATCTATCTATCTATCTATCTATCTATCTATCTATCTATCTATCTATCTATCTATCTATCTATCTATCTATCTATCTATATATATATATATATATATATATATATATATATATATTATATTATATATGCTTTTTCCTTTTGAAATAAAAATACCTTGAATGATGCCCCAGAAAATAAATCGTAGTTTTGAATGTGAAGATATGTTTGTTGATTCTAAAACAGTATTGACGCTTGGAGGTAAATAGATATTTTTAGTGATATGAGGGTTCGCAGACATTAGAAATCACGATTTATTACTTAATGATTTAGATGAGTAGTTTATAATGCTGTACACGAATATGTTGATAGGCTTGCTCGATACGAATTCGGGATGGCTCAGCTAATGTTTCATCTTAAGACGTGATGTATTTGTTTGTAAAATGCAAAATGATTTTCGTTATAGCAGGATTAATTTATATCAATATTATAACGTTATTAGATGAATATATGTATTACAAATCTCTTTCCTCAGTAATAACATTTAAAGACTTTCAAATTAACGGTTTAACAGCTAACATTAGGACATGATTCGGCAACGTTTTCTTTAGGAATGTTGTTGATTATAATGAACTTGTATGTTAGATAAAGATGAACTTAGTTCAACTATTGGTGAGTCAACCTGAATAAAGGAATTATATGCATCATATAAATTTGAAATTGACAAAATCAGGATGTTTAATGTAATGGACATCTATTTAAATGAAATTTCTTCTTATGCATACTGTTATATTTTTATGACACAGATCTCGTGCCCATACAAATGCAATATATATTTCATTTTTGTATAATGCTAACATACAAACAGATGTTTAAGTCTTGAAATCCGATTGATAAAATTGTTTGATTTGTGACAGTTGACAAAACCATTATCTAGCATATAGAACATGGTTGTAAAGAGTGTGTCTACGCAAGGAATACTCCTGTTGATGTTGAGCTGTTTACAGAGAGCTGTGTAGGTCATGGAGCCCACAGTGCAATATGTGAGGCAGGTAAGTGCAATGATAATGTACATGAGTTTCGGTTTGTCTTTTTCAAGCATTACGCAACAGATAAAACAACCAAATAATTCATAAAGCAGGTAGTACCTTGTGAAATTCATCTTCAGTGAGTACCGTTGTTTTAAATATATTGTTCTTGATACTTACGGATTTTTTAACCAGAGGATGAATTCAGTGATTGAATTGATATTTAAGTAATTGATATCTGATTGCACAACAAAATGATAATAACTTCTGTCTATAACTATTTAATGCCCTGCACTATTTTTGCGTCAACGCAAAGTATAATGCCCTTAGGGGCTCCAACGCACACATATTTGATGCCTAAACTGTCCATTCAAATTTGTAATTTTGTCTGCTGATATTGTACTACGTCGGTTAAAAATCCGCATACAAATTGTACGTTTGAGGTGTTACACATATCTCATTATGCCATTAGACATAATTAGCCACTAGTGTTTTCTGTCTCAAATATCAAACGTTATTAACATTAACCGACATAAAAGAGTAACAAATGCAAGTGTACCCTACTCGACAAGTGTGGCACGTGCAATCAGCAATGCGTTGGCAATTAATGTCCATATCATGATCGTGAATAGCGATTAGGTCACGATATTGTCATGCTGTCATCGATGTGAAATACTGACACATCCCACCGACGAAAACATTTGATTCGCCCTTATTGGAATGTGCGAAGTGACAACACTGCAAACGTTTCCACTTGTTGTCAATTCTTCTCTGTAATGCGTCAGACTTTGTAACGTTCGATAACATATTTGTGTCCGTGTACTCTTTGATAAGATGAACATACCGTGATAGGTTTTAATTGCATGGCCTTCATTGATTGTTCGTCTAAACGACAATATAAAACGCCTTTGTGTACAACTCTAGTCACATCCACATCAGCATCGCATCTTCGTTCCGTTAATCATTCATATAATCTTAATTATGCTTTCATGCAAAATCAATAAGCAACTTTAAGTCCCCTAGAATATTTCAAAAACAAGATGTCCACGTTTGAAAAAGATGGTGCTGAAATAAACATGTTCTGTCGCAAACCTCTCCAGGTAAGGTAATGATCAACCTTTTAATCCACGTAAGTCATGAAACATTTTTTTTAAAAATGTGTCATAACGTATGTGATTCTAGAAGATTCAAGTCAAGTCAGCACAGTATATAACCTTGCGAGCTCTAATTGTAAAAGCCGACATCATCGTGTTAGTTTTTGCCGTCAATTCCCGTCTAGATTATGTAGCTGGTGCCGTCCACTCCTTGATACATAATTCGTATGCTCTTTTGCATCGTATTACTATATCCGGACAAGATAAGAACCGTCATAAACTTTGATTGGTAATATAAACAGCGTACGGTTAATAATCATTCAAGATGGCAGAGCAGTGTGCAGGGCCTATGATGAATTCAGGATTGTCCATGAGCAGCTCAAGACCGAACAACTTTCCAGTCATTGTTGCATAATGCGACACTAGTAAATGGCCGCAATGCCAAACACAAATATTCCATCTACAATAAACATGAAATAGCTAGTGTGGTCCGGAGTTTATGCTCTTAGATCGCAGTTATTGTATTGGAAAGACCACTTATCATTCGGATTGCTTTGAAGAGATTGTAATCATAGTGGTGGCTATCAGGGTTGTATTTGCAAGGACAAGTTGGATCTCAACATTTGAGTTCAAGTAAGATACAAAATATTTAAACAGAATTCATCGCTGGTGTTGTATGGTAGACAATGCCTTAAAAATGTCCGTGCATCAACGCCTGAAACATTCTGAAGACATTGATGTTATTGGTGAGCATCTCCTTAATAAATCAATGCGTCATGTAATAACTTGATACCAGGGAACACTGATCCCAGGAACTTTTCCGTTCCGCCAAAAAGTTCGTGGTTTGTAGACTCATATTTACCGATACTTTTATGAATGAATTTCATCCCTGCTTGCAGTTCTTCTAAACTAACTGTTTGGGGTCCACTAATGTAATCTTTGACATTAACGTAAAGTACCACCAACTCTTTGTCTCTTGCCTAAACCTCACGCAATATTCAGAGGCTATTACATTTGCGAGCGATTTTTTTTATTTTCGGAAAACGCATTGACATATTTGATTACATCCCTCTCAGTCATTTAAAAGCCATGCTAATAAAACAAAAACGTCTGTGTACCATAGGCTTCAGCTGCAGTGGGTTAACTGCGTTTGCCGCCTTTTCCTGGGCTCAACATCGCTTGCGCGCATAATATGCTATGGTAACTCTTCAGTTTATTTCTCTTTTTGACAATTCCGCCAATTTTGTACTGTTCCAACCATTACCGTGGTTGTGTCCCCAAATTTGTTCGTTTGTTTGTCGGTCTGGACCGGAGTTTAAATGTAATTATCTGTAAAACCCCGGTGTTATCCAGTTACATTGGCCTGTCCGAAACAATATATTTGTATCACGCGGTAACGCATGTCTCAATGAATATGAAGTTTTAGTTGATATTAGGCATGTTGATCTCATCAGTCAGCATCCTTATCCATCAGGTGTTTTCCATTATTAAAAGGTACATTTATTTAAGCCAGTGCGATATTTGCCTGACCCACCATACATGTAAATGGTGTTAAACATAGCAGCGTCATTGTTGACCGTCACAAACGTCACTGCTCGCACGAGCGCTTAACCAGACACCGGGTCCATTGCCCATGAGTAAACTAGATTGTTTAATGATGTCATAGATGTGGAATACTGGCACATGCCACCGACGAAAATGTTCGCTCCACCCCTGTATGAATGTGCGAAGTGAACACCCTGCAACGATTTCCATTTTGTGTCAACTTTTCTCAGGATATATCCAGACGTTTGCATATTTTGTTGTTTGGTGTATTACCTTCACGCGCACATAATGTCGACTGTTGTTCTGTTTTCAGTGCAACGGGTAGTGTTGGATAGATAGATAGATAGATAGATAGATAGATAGATAGATAGATAGATAGATAGATAGATAGATAGATAGATAGATAGATAGATAGATAGATAGATAGATAGATAGATATATAGATAGATAGATACATACATAGATAGGTAGATAGATAGATAGATAGATAGATATATAGATCGATAGATAGATAGATATAGATTGATTGATATAGATAGGTATATAGATAGATAAAAAGATAGATAGATGGATAGATGGACAGACAGACAGATATATATATATATATATATATATATATATATATATATATATATACATATATATATAGATAGATAGATATATATATATATAGATAGATAGAAAGATAGATAGATAGATAGATAGATAGATAGATAGATACATAGATACATAGATACATAGATAGATAGATAGATAGATAGATAGATAGATAGATAGATAGATTAATAGATAGATAGATAGATTGAAAGAAAGATACATAGATAAATACATAGATAGACAAATATATATATATATATATATATATATATATATATATTTATACATACATATATAGATATATATATATATATATATATATATATATATAGATATATATATATATATATATATATATATATATATATAGATAGATAGATAGATAGATAGATAGATAGATAGATAGATAGATAGATAGATAGATAGATAGATAGATAGATAGATTGATTGATACGAAGATACATAGATAGATACATAGATATACAAATATCTATCTATATATATAATATCAGGTACGCTCCGATTATATTGTATTGTCCTAAAGCATGCTTTAATTCATTTATAGGGAAAGATAATGCATGCAGAAACAATAACTGGACAGTTGCAAATGAACAATTTTGTCGGATGGATGGAGTCTTTTCTCTCGGATGGAAACAAGCACAGCATTTTTGTGCAGACATAGGAGGCCAACTCATATCCTCAAAAATACCGAGCTTGTATATGCTATACAATTTGACTTATTGGCTTGTTTTTATCGTATTCCGATAATACATACGGTGCACGGTAAGAAGCTTTTCATTTTCAGTTATATCTTAGATTGCATATTGAGACAGGAATTGATGCAAGTTTTCATATGTTTCCTCTCTTGAAACATATTTTCCCATCCTTTGTTACACACTAATAATCTGATATGACGAAGAGTCACATGAAAATGTAATTTTGAGTATAAGCTGAATGAAATTAAATTTATAATGAATGGTGTATATTCTAAGATACATTCGTTTTGACACGCCATTACACTATTGTATTTAGCTTTCAAAGTTAATAGCTTTTTTTTTTTTTCCTGACCCATCATGAACACCCTTTTTCCACATGGAAGTAAATCTTATTGGAAAGTAAGTATTAATTCCGAAGAAAAATATTTCGTTGCACAGTAGCTGTTTAGGCAAATCATTTGCTAAAATATCTTAACACATTTAAAGAATTATGTTATGGAGGATTCATGTTTTGTTTTAAATCTTACTATAGACAAATTAACTTTGTGCTCTGTATACAACATACATTGCATCATACAATGTTCATAAGCATTCCTCTTGAATTATTAAAACTTTTCAATCGGCAAAAGAATCACAAGCACTGGAGCTCGTTACGAACGATACGTGTTGTGCAGTAGCCCAAAGAGAGGGGAATATAGTGGTGATTGAAGGAGATGATTGTCGTGCAAAGCATGCCATTATTTGTCAAGGTAATTTTCTTACATGTTCACTATGTTGTTATCATTAGTATTTAGATCTAAATCATATATGCAGTTTCGTACTATTATCCAACTTGAATTATATTCATCAATAGTATTATATTTACATTCAATTTTACAAGTTTGTTCTGGTTTTCGATACAGCTATTCTGTAAATAGTTCTGTAGTAAACTCCCAGATTTGAAATATTTAGGTTTGCTTTCAAACCTTTAAACGTATATATCTTTAGCCCCAGTGAAGCAAACTTTGATCAGTTTCCGCTTGCTTTGAATCAAATTCATACAGTAAGGATATTCAGAGTTAGAAAGCGCTAAAGGCGAGTATGCAATACATACAAATACATTCAAGTTTCATACTGATTCATACTGATACGGGTCAAAGAAGTTATTAGATATTGCTTAAGAATCAGTAGAGGCACTGTTCATATTGCGCAGTTATCGTTCGAGACGGTTCTATTCCACTGATTGAGAACACAATCAGTTTTATGTATTTGCGAGACAGCGGCCCAATATTTCAGAATACGTTCCTGAGTGACTGTATGATTGTACATGATTGACAATTTATGAAACGTTTTATATATATCCCATATACTATAGCTAAATAGAGCCGCAAATATACATTGAAAAATGCACGAAATCTGGCTCTAAAATATATCCTAATTTGATAAAACTAAGCTCAACAAACATTGAACTACTGCTTGAGGTTGACTAACATCTTAATTATTACACATAATTCAATGCGAAGCTTTTAATGTCAACAAGCTTCTGTTATAATCATTTTTATCTTTAAGGATTCTGATCCGATAATCAGTTGAATGATGTTATATTGTCTAGAATCGATGTCGTTCACGTTGGAATATTCCTACATCTTTCTGGGCGTGTATTAAATATCACTAATATGAAAGGCGTAGTTATGATTCAAGTCTGTTATGGCACGATGACTGTGTATGCTTATGTGTATATATGTGTTAGTGTATGTACATACATATGGTTTTTTATGTTCAAAATTTGAGTTGGGTTTATCCATTTATTCAAAAGTGTTATTAACTAGAATTATATAGTGTTCTTAATAATAATAATAATAATAATAATAATAATAAGAATAATAATAATAATAATAATAATAATAATAATAATAATAATAATTATTGGGATTTTGTACAGTGCTTAATCTGTAGATTTCTATGCGCTTTACAACATCAATACAAAATAAATAATTATTAAAAACTGGACTTACATAGTGTTGTTAAATAATATTCTTGGACATACCTATGAATTTGGAATTATAGTTAAGTCAGACAATGATATCTGTGATTATATTATTCTGATAAATCGGTCGACAGTTGTACATCATCACTCTTGATAATACCTGCACATTATTACATTCAATATTTTAGATATATTATCGTCTTCAGCGCATGACTACGTCTCTACAACAAATACATATTTTTGGTCTATTTTGTGTTTAATTCTAAATAATGTAAGTTGTTTACAAATATTCACTTTTCCGTTCAATAGAAATAAAGTTTTTTTATAAATATTTGCGAACTCCGTTGCATATTGCTCTTTCATTGCTCCTAGCTAAAGACTATACAGATTCAATAATATATGCAAATATATTTTAAACAAAAGAAAAAAGACAAACACAAGAACAATGAGTCGACACATTATTAAACTGAGGAAATGCTCTATGAAAATGTAAACTAAATATATTGCTTCAATTTGACGGAGATATGGATACGGCAATGTTGAATGCAAACCATTGAACAGTTTGAAAAGACAATTTCGATCAACATTGGAATGTTTTTTCTAACGTTAAATTAATTTTTGCAAACCAATCGACACGTATTTGAATATCTGGATATGTCATTTGCTAATTTTAATTAAATCTTGATTCACGTATCTGTATATTGTTTTCTGACGCTCCAGACAGGATGAATACAATTTTTATCGAAGGTACCTTTTGAAATTTACTCATCATCATTCAAAGTATCTATATTGTCCGGTGTATGTATCCCATTTCGACCAGTCAAAAATAAGTCGGGCCCCAAGAAGCCTGAAAATGACGCCATAACAAATATACATCTTTCATTTCCATATCGGTTTCAGTTATAAGTGTTGGCAGCCACAATCTAGCCGGTTTGTCTTTTCATAACGAGGTAAACTTGAAGCAGTCTATTTTAAGAATACATTCAAAATACTTGAAGTCAACACAATACATGATACAGAATTCTCTATATTAAAGTTAACTTGTGCACCTGCATGAGATCCAAGGGATAGTCCGAATAACATTATCTTTAATCAAACATTAATTATAATATGTGTATTAATCTTGATGTTCTTGGTTAGACGCTCACACATCTTGTCCAAATGAGCTGTAATGTTGTTTGTCCGTCGATTCGACGAAGACCTCTCTACTTATCCTAGTGTTGGAAGGACATGTTCTGTTATGTGCGTGCGCAGGTGGCTGATGAGACCAACAATAGCTCAGGATGTTCGTTTTCATAAGGGAGATGGGATAATTTGGACATTTATTCGTGCTCGCCTCTTACGTTATTTAGCTGCTGTCCAGCTAGATTGGCACAACTTGGATCATGTATGCACAGAGGAACGCCAACTGATTCGCTCGTTGTTGTTTGCTACCCGTAATTAGGTTTAATATTGAATGCTTTCAATGCAGCGTTTAGAATGTCTTTGAAGCGTTTCTTCTGATTTCCGTGGGATCGCTGTCCTTGCTGTAGCTCGCGACATATGAGTCTTTCAGGCAGCCGGTGAGCTGTCATACATACAACATATCCAGCCCAGCGTAGTTGGCACTGTATCAGCAGGCCTGTTTGAGCGAGTACCTCGGTGTCTGAATCTTGGCATGCCACTTGATTTTCATGATTTTCTTGAGTCTTGTCCAGGCTCGGATGATGCAGGAATGCAGTCTCCTTGGTACTGATGGTGACATCAAAGCAAATGCAGGAGGTAGAGAACTTGTCAATGCTGCATTACAGGTCGTTTGCTCAGTCAGCATTGAGGATGCGGTCATTAGCAAATAGTACATATCTGATGTTGTTTGTCCTAGCCATGGCTTAAGATTGAAGCAGTCCAGGATTGAAAGTTCAGTATCAGCATTTCAAGATTGAAATTGTACCCATCTGTACCATTCCTGATACCGACAGCAACCTCTCCGTCTCTGAAACAATTGGTCAGCATCGCGTAGAACAATAGACTGAGCAGTATAGGTGCCATAAAACAGCCATCGTTGACGCTATTTTTAACTGGAAAGGACTCAGATATATATCCATTTTCCTGAACACGTGTATGCTTGCCATCGTGGAAATGCTGTACCATGGATATAACTTTTCTAGAGCATCCCTACTTGGTCGTTACCTTCTACACGCCATTTCTGATGACATTGTCAAAGGCTATTGACATCTCTCTTATAGATGACTCGCAGCAAATACCATGTCCATGGTCCGATGTTGTTTTCGGAATCAACACTGGATTTATGGCAGTAGTCCCTGGTCAAGGTATGTTGTTAAGCGGTTAAGTAAGATTCTGGCGAGTATCCTTAATGTAATTCAGAGTAAGGATATACTCCGGAGGTTGTTCAAGGCATGGCTGTTCACTTTGCGCTTATACTGGTGAATTATAGTAGCATCGTTGAATTCTTGGGTGAACTTTTCTTGCTGCCACATCAGTAAAACTAGTTTGTGAAGCCTTTATATTTGGACTGTGCCCCATTATTTAAAGATATCAGCTCAGATGGAGTCTGAGTCAGGTGCTTCGCCACTGGATAGCAGACGCGTCGATTTCGGTGTCTCAATCAAGGTTGGAGGGTCAGCCAGTAATTCGTTGATTAGTAATTTGCGGAGACGACATATGGCATCACCTTTCATGGACGATGGTCGATTCATGACGCTGTCAAACTGCTTGATCTGGTCGAAGTTCTCATCAAACCAGTCTTTCGAAACTGTGCTATAGACCAGCTCTCTGAATGCTGCCCAGTTTTTCCAATGTTGATGTGATGAGTGGTTGATTTCAAACTTTCTTTCAGGACATCCACAAAAGACTGCTTGGTACTGCGGAATTTCAGCTTGGTGATGTTCGGTCATTTAGGAACATTCTTTACCTGTGTTTTCCTTTTGGGCTAAATGCGGATGTTGAGCTTGGTGATAATGATGACTTGATCACACGTACTCTACCTGACAATGACGTTGTCGATGAGTTGCTAGTGAACCGAAGTGTGGGTTAATATATGACGTCCGCTTCCGAGTATGGAGGCTGTAGACTGTATTGGTGATAAGCAGTTCAAGTTAGGCGTACATCTGGAGTACAAGGAGACACTTGCTTTCACAGTGACCCACTCCATCCAACGCAACTTGATCAGAGCCTAATCTTGCATTGACATCGCCAAGAAGGACGAGAGTATCTGCCATTAGAACGTCAGCCATGGCAAAGTGGATGTCCTCATGGAACTTGACCTTCATTTCATCTGGTTTTGTTAATATTTTAAGCGTTGCAACGTATCAATGTAAGGTGCTTTCTTCTGAAGTGGTAATCCAAACAAGTGTATAAGGAGAACATTTCACAGAGTTTGTCTTCAACTGCAAACAAGGTTGTATCTGTCAAGTTCCTTTCCTAATTTGGAGGTTCTCCTCTTTCGCCTTTCTGCATCGTCTATATTCATTATTGTTCGCCCGTACAATGTGCCAAAAGGGTGAGAAACAATCTTCATTTTCTTTTTTTATTTTGAAAGCTGCAATCGGGTCCCCGCCAACAGCGGTATGCTTACAAGCACAATCTCTTGGGCACCTTTTCAGTTCTCTTCCTCGTGCCAGGGATGAAAGTAGTTTATTCCTAAAGTGGGCTGCTCATTCGTTATGGGCCTGCCGGACTCCACTGTTGCTCCATGGCTGTGGGGAACGAACATAATGCCCTGAGTGCATGTTTTTGGCTACAGCTGACAGTGTATATATACATGCCGCTTCGTCGCTTGCCTGTCGCCATAAGAGTTTATTGGGTCATGACATATAATAGTTGGATGACAAGAATGACTTGCCCTCTGACATTGTTTAAAGTGAGGATAGTGGTGCAGTTAGTCTACCCCAATATCTCAGCCAAAACCAAATGGGTCCAACAGGTTTACAATGTAGAGACTGCTAGCGATAAAGTTGGGTGCAGTTGATTACCAGGACGTCCGTCGTGTCTCGTTGTACTCTTAGCACACACGGCGCTTTGCCGGAAATTGCTTTCTGCCCGTTGACCTGCTGGTGGTTCCTCTGCAAAGGTTACCGAATACAGCCTTCACATGCTACTTATACAACACTTAACTCACCCTTGGTTTAAAAAGGATCGCCTACCCTCAGCCTTGTTTACCCTTAGTCAAGGCCGTTTTCCGAAATGTGGCCGCTGATCATTACAGGGTTTCACGGAACTACAGGTGAAAGCACAGAGCCGAGTGAGGACCAACGTTTGGCGAGCTACCCCCGAAGAGGTATCCATTTTAGCCAGCCAGAGGTGTTAACCCCTCACAGGACACCATTATACGCAACATATACTGTATGTAAACACAAATTAAATTTTTATATTGGCTTTCCATGGGTGATATTTGTCAACCAGGCTGTTTAGGCTGCCTAGTGCTTAGAACAAAGCCCGTGTCATACCAAAATCTAATAGCAATGGTAATAAGAGCTGCGTCATTAGATGTGCAGCATTAGGATATTTGAGTTTGTGATTGTTGGCCTGGTGTCCGGACAACCTAACTAGGTAGGATTACGTATCAGAGGCATGATGACCCAGTGCTAGACATCACAGTAAACTGCCACCCTGCAGAGGTCGTGGCGACATGACTAAAACATTGTTAAAACAACATTAAAAATATAAGTCACACTCACACACATACATACATACATACATACATGCATACATACATACATACATACATACATACATACATACATACATACATACATACATACATACATACATGCATACATACACACATATTTATAAGCAAGACAAAATTATCCGGTGTTTTCGTCTACGTCCTCAACGTCGCGCATATGACTGATTAAATATAGTTAAGATTATTCTTCCATTATTAGGTTGTACGCTTAAATGTATGACAGTGTATATTGAGAAATGTAAATCTCGTGTTCTAATTTCAACAGATGACAGTCTGGAAAGATCATCCGCTAGTCCACAATCTACCAAGAAACCTATTCCGGGAGAAGGAAGCAATTCAGAACCTACTGGTATGAATGTTTGTATCTCTATGAAATATGTAAAAGCATTAGTTTGCACATATATGTTTCAAATCAGACGGCTATGTTTCGCCAGAATGTTATTGTTGAAAGCAAGTGCAGTGTTAGAATTTCAATTATTGTAAACTACATTTTAAATGAACACACTTAAGTAGAAGTGTTTTCGCATACAAGTCATTTTCATTTAAAATAAAGTTAATTAATTAACAATCTCTTAGGGTTTTCCTAAAAACATTCCATTGTAAGGTTTCGACTCTGAAATATTGATCAGTTCTCATAAAACGAATGTAAGGACTTTTTACTGAATCCTGTATGAACATGAAATAAATGACACGATGGAATGGTAAATATTGAATCATAGTCATGGCTGAGAATTGTCAGTGCAATATACCATTTGGATATAGAAGGACGAGAAAATTAACGTAAGTCAGAGTTTATTACGTAAGATATCGACGCAATATATTGTTCTACAGTATAGATTGTATGTAAGTAATTATAAAAACATAATAAAGTAAAAGCTTTGACTTAAATGTGAATGCAAATAGTTATATAGTACAACATAATTCAATATCAAATCGCTTCATGGCAGCTGGTGGATAACAATAATTATGTATTTATTTATATAGATGGCAAGATTATCTACGGGGTGGTTGCTGTCTCTGCTATGCTGCTTGTAGCATTAGTCATAACAGCCCTTGTCTGTATTTTCAGGTATGTAGACGTATACACAGCGTTGTCAACTAGCATTGTTGTTCTGATATACGTTCGTGATACATATATACTTGTCTAATGATACCAGACCATGCTGAACATGTGACTGCATATACAGATATGGCAATTATATTTAACCCTCACAGTTCAATAGTAGATAAACAATGCCGTATATGCGGTTATTATCGAACCTCTATCGTTACCTGTCATACCTGTCATCGTCGTTCCTCTACTATATACATAATTCAGATTGCATTATGTCATATTAGCAACAATGTTTATTCTAATTTTGTACATAATTAGCATTTTTGTACAAACGCACACTCATTCAAACAAACACATTCACTCCCTCTCTCTCTCTTACACACACACACACACACACATATATATATATATATATATATATATATATATATATATATATATATATATATATATATATATATATATCTATATATATATATATATATATATATATATATATATATATATATATATATATATATATATATATATATATATATATATATATATACTTTATGTTTCTTTATCATAAATTTATTGGAGGAAACGACAAGTATCACAAGAACGTGCACACGTAAATGCAACCCATTCTACGAGAAAGCAACACGCATTGCTGGAAAAGCAAGTCACCAAACCTCCATCTAAGCCATCAAGAAAAGCTCTTACCAAGAAAGATAGTCTTCAGTCTTCATATGAAAACGTTATCTTCGATCGTGGAAGACAAGACGTAGCGATACATCAACTTGGTTATTCAAACTTTGAATATGACAGAATAAACTTGGACATAGCACATATACAAGAAAATGACTACAAAGATGGTGATTCTCATGTGTATGATCACGGATCTCTGCATAGGACTGAGGAACAGTACGACGTGATGAATATGCCTAGGGTAATGACCATAATTATGGATGAAACCTATGATAGAACCACTTTTTGACAAATGCTAGAGATCGCAAAGTCAACTACAAAGACAAGATAGTATAGAAAAGTGTCTGAAATAGAAAACAGAGTTAATAATTGTACTAATATGGAGGGTGATCTTGCATGAATTTTCTTAGTATTTTTCTGTTCTCAAGAAGGAGCAAAAGGCGTCAAGAGGAATTCAGTTACACGCCATTCTCCACAGCTTCAAAATGGCAAGTGAAATAATCCAACGCAATTTGTTTTTAGCACTAATAATCCTGCAGTAATTGAAACTGCCGATCTTACTATTTGTATGTTTAATAAAGACAAATTAATTATTTCATGCTGAATAGCAACATGACACGTGTTTTAAATGCTTAGGCATGATCAAACGGCATAATAAAGGTATTACAAATAGACAATTGAAGCAAGGTACAAACACTTTCTTTAAAACGGGGAGGGTAAAATCAATTACACTACAAAAACGAGTCTTAATAACAATAAGTATAATAATAATAGTACAAATTATAGTGCTAATAATAATAATATTGCATAAACATATTGCACTGCAAATTTAAACAAATAATGTATTTCCCGAATGAGTTATAATATTGAGTGTGCTGATGTGATAGTATTCTCTAATATCTAATGTGCAAATATTATTGATGTATCTGAATAACAAAATACAATGTCTTAGAACTTATTCACTATACGTTCAATGTACTAATTTGTTAAGTTATCAGTACCCACATTGTTACTCCAAACGAATGATTTAAAAAATCTCCTAACTCAAAACTGAACACAAATACACTGTTGTCTATGAAGACTGTTTCTTTCTTGAGGCATAATATTAGATACCTCCTAGGACTAGGCTTTAGTTATCTGATGGTAACTTGAAATAACTTGATATACCTCCCTAAGCAACCTAAATATCATATTAAACATTTTTTGATAATAAATTGTTTTTTGAATGATCTTCTCAATGAAATTCGTCCTGTCTGAAGAAGATTTATGATATCTTTAACAAAGCTAATCCATGACTTAAAATCACAGAAAAATAGCTATGAAATATGTTATCAGAAAGACATTAGTTATTAACCAACAAACTTTTATAATTAACAACACAATGCAGATTGGAAAGCACTACAAATTATACAATACAGATCGACGTAAAAAATGAAAAACTATTTACATATATGTGTATGTGTGTATGTGTGTGTGTCTCTGTCATAAAGTGCATGCTTGTGTGCAATATATACTCCTCTTGAGAACTATTATCAATATAGTCGATAAGGGTATATTCAGTTGATTATCATTATTAATTTAGTATCAGTCTGCACATCAAATAACGATATATACATTGAATAACGTAATATTGAAACCTAAACTAGCATGCTGATGTGATAATATCTGAACAATAGTAAGGGACGTTCTTAAAACCTCTTAACAGACCGGATGTACGAGTAATGTGCTTATCAATGTTGATGACAGTGTACGATGCCTATATACATAAAGAACACGTATATGTCAATACAAAAGTCTTATGTGCGCTTAAAAGTTCCGTATATGTACATAAATAACCCATCCATTTAATGGTATATATCTCTATAATTTTGTAATTCCTGATTTATGTTTGTATTTAATTGTTCCACGTTCTATTCATGGTTATGTATTATATAGAATATATATTGTTATATTTTGTCTACTTGACCTGAGGCTGTTAAGAGCGTACTATTATATCTGATTTAGAAATATGTTTAAATATGCTTTAACAAATAAAACTAATATTCTTACAAACAATCCTTTTGGATATAGTTCTCATTGACTTATTTATATCCGACATTTTTAGAAGAATTAAGTAAATTGGTTGGGACAGGGCACATGGCACATGAATAGAACATTTTAGGGGCAAAATGATTTTTCAGGTAGTGTATGTTGTAAACTATACTCGAAATTGACGTGCATATTTAGGAGAGAACTGAACAATTAGCATCATTCCTTGTTTATGACATTCTCATTTATATTGTTCCCGTAGTAAGACTGCAAACACGTATTATATTCAATGTCGATATTATTGGAGAGAACAAACATTTCTTTTTACAGTTCAAAATCAATACAAAGTGCTCATTGTCTTGAAATGTAATATTATTCCCGAATTGTTGTGAAACATTCGAAGCAGTTCTGGAGAATGCCTTCTTTGGACGTCATGATTCTTGGCGGACCACAACATATCCGCTTTTGGTATTTATACAGAAGTTTTCATTCCCATTATCAACATTGCTTTGGTTCATCTACCTAATGTAGTAATATCTTACTACATTTTCATTTTTTAATACGTTTGAATAATTAATTATTTGTAAAATGTTAACCAATTTGTTGGTTTCGCTTCTTTCTGTCACTTTCTTGTGACCATCGGAATATTAAAAATATATAAAACAACTTTTGTACTGCCAGATTTGCATGATTAAGTCGATAGGAAGTTTCGAAATTCTTCCTAGTGATCTTGCCAGAAACAATTGTAAAAGAGGATGTCGTTAACATACGCATCCCAAGTACCTAGACGACGACTATCGTTGTCATTATAGGCTGCAATTATTTATCAAGAATCCTTTATATTAAAAGGCATCACTTTATATTGATTAAGTCAATCATTAGTTGCAACCGCCGACATTTATTTTCCCCTTTCATTGAGTCTAAACTGTACAAATCTGCTATAAAACGTAACACGTGCAGACATATTCCGCATGTCCTACTTTGTTACTGAGATCTTGGCATGTGATATAAATCGTTTCTCGAATGTAGATGGCTTTTCTTAAGTCGTTTCACATTTGGAATGTATTATCTGATATCGTTCACTTTGGGGAAATTTACCTTATATTAAATCATTCTGCAGCAAATACTGACGCTCCGTTTGCATACAATGCTGCTTGAGATAATTCATTATGGTGATCTTCCACTGTCAAAATCATAATATGTTATATGTGTTCATTTCGAAGCATCAGTTAACATGCGCACATAACCCCATTGCAACTGATTAGTTCAGTCTGCTCCTGTTGTTGTAGTAATGAAAGATTCTTTTCACGATGTTTTAATATTTCTGAATATCAAAATTGATTGATTGATTGATTGCTTTTTACGGCGCATCAGCACATTTATGGTATTTAGAGCCATACAAAAGGTTTTATTTATCATGTTTAAAATGCTAAAAGGTTTAATATCGACCAGCGATATAGAAAATCAAATAGTTCAAAGTAAAAAGGTAAGATGCTGGTAACAGTAAAATATGAAGCTTCCCAATCACCAAGAGATGTAAATGATGTATGTTCAGGAAAAGATGTCGAAAATACGAGGCCGTATTTGCATTGGATAAAAATGCACTAGAATACCTAGGACATACCAAGTTAGATTGTATGATAGTTCGTGTACATCTACATTATGTGTTACACTCAATCGACGGATTAACTTCGATAAATGTCAGCCACATTTTAACATCTGTATATAACAAGGTTGTTTCTGTATCAGACTCTCAGTTGTGTAAATGGTAAAAGGTAAGTCGTTTACTTAATTTTATTTATCTAAGAACGATACATTTATCCAAAAAGAGATTTTATTGTATGGGCAAAAGTGAGAAAGAGAACTATATCATCAGGTTGAAAACTCCATTCTTATGTATTTATGGCATACCTTAAAAAAATTTCATTGTGAAAACGAGAATTCGATATAATTTGATTGGGTATTTCTAAAATGTGAGAAATGCATTATTTGTTTATTATTTGGCATATTGTCTTTATACACATAGTTAGAGGATTGCGAATATTGCGTTTGCCAAGTTTACATGGGTAAAGGTAATTATATCAAAACACCCACACTATCACATACTAGCTGCATGCGTTTGAGATGTATTGTGACTAAGTGTTTACTTTTAAGTTTCATAGTTTTAACAAAATTATTTCGTTAACTACAAGGCGTATTATTGATTAGCAAAATTGGAGTTTGCGTGTAATCAGGATGAACTATTTAATGAATCTAATGTCAGTGTTTGGTCAGATTATAAGACGCCATTAATTACGCGCAATGAATCATTCCATATTGCTTGATGTTGGTTCCAACATTTGTTTAGTCTGTTAATATCTGAAACGGTCAAATGAAATCAAGCTTGATCTGTATGAAAACATTTTAAATATTTCTTCATTAGTTTTTGGTGTCCTATGTAAGTTTTAAAGTCCATATCAAACAAATTATTGATTTGGTTTGCATGGTAACGTGGTGTTAATCAAAAAATTTACTATTACATTAACAGAAGAGTCACGGCAAAGAGATCTAAAATCAAAAGGAAAAATATAATAAAGATACTGCGACATTCCAATAGCAGATGGATAAATAAATGTTGTGTGTAATTAACAAATATAAATTGTAATTCAAACACGTGGGACTGTTTTAACACATTGTAATTTTGTTTTTATGGTGAGTAAATGACTATTACAATCTGAAATGGGCTTTGCAATAAAATAATAGGAGACACTAATATATATATATATATATATATATATATATATATATATATATATATATATATATATATATATATATATATATATATATATATAGAATCCTTCAATTTAGTAAATCAAACGACATCAAATAGATAAAATATATGTCTGCAATGGTGCGCATAGGTCAAATCAGCAAAATTATGTAAGTATGGAGACTCAATTTATAGCAAATAACAGCTATATAGCTAAATAGGTTTAGATAACAAGTCGTTGGAACCAAACTGAAGAATCAAAGATAACGCAAAAAATGAAAACAGTAGAAACAACAGTATAAAGAATGTTCCAATTTAATAGTTAAATAGCAAAACATCCCTTAAACTGATGTCATGGGCATGCAAGGCCAAACAAATGTATTGTTTATGAACAATGTTTTGAACATCATATTGTGTAGTGTCAGTTAAAACTACATTATTAGTTCCTTTATAACAGAGAATGAAATTATTATTTGTAATATGACTGAAGTGGATGGTGTACACCAGTGTTGACATAATAGAATAGATAGATCAGTCAGGTTAAATAAACATATCACATTTTATTCGATGTAGGTATTTGTCAGTTACTAGTGTATTTTGATCACCCGAAAGCATGTGCACGTTTTTTGTTGTTGAAAACTTCGACACTTCCTTGTGTCAGGATTTCTTTCCGACAGTATAAATCCCTGGTAGTTGTAGTCAGACTGACGAAAATATATTTCAAACTTGACCTCTTGTTCCTAGGTTAACCGACCTGGAATACGGTATACAACAGTTCGATTCCAAAACTAATCGAAATATAGCAGTGTCGGTCCACTAACTTTAATGGTTCATAATTAATTCTGATCCACCGAAATAGGACCATTACAAGTCCGACCCATTCAATATTTCAGTCACACTTTCGGATGTGAAAAATATAATATATACAAATCCTACTTCTGAATGAACATATATTCATAATTAAGGAACATATTACATTGTTTTGACCGTTACTTGTGTAAATCAGAAACTTTAATACCCTTGAGGATATATGAAGCAGTATTCAATTTTAAATTCTAAACACGAATTATAAATGTTGATCGATCCATACATCAGCCATATTTGGACGCAAGTTCCATATGTTCATCCTTTTTTATTATTCGTTTACGTTGCATTTCCCTGATTAGATACAGCAATATTATTTAACATTATGCAACAAGTATAGGAACAGGTGTTCACCCAATTATCCTCAATTGGGACCATACAGTGAGACATAGACATAAACTATTATAGCTCAGGATTTGTACAATATACAGCCACAAACATTCAAAAACATTTATACCAAGGATTATACGAAATTTGTTTAAGTTAGAAAGCATGTCTTTTCGAGGCATATGAGATTTATGTTAGCAGCATTTCGTTAGCAAATATGGCATCACATAGGTCTTACTATCGTCCTTTAGCTTCTTCTGACTTCTTGTCGTAGATAAGGACAGTCTTCAAAAAGCCTGGACTCTCAACATTAATTATTCTTTTCAAAACGATCATATCGGTGATCCAATTTAATAGTCTATAATGATTTCACATACATGGGTAAGTCTGTGCTCTACAGTATCCGCGATAAGAGAGTAGACAGGTAAACGTTCGTCTACATCTTTTGACGAGAACAGGTGAAAGGAATGAAGTGATCTGCGATCATTTATATTAGAAGAGGGGATGGAAACTGGACATTTTCAACCAATCCAAACAAGCGTTACAAAATTCATCAGTCACAGTAACATTCTATATATAGGTGCGCTAGTATATGTGTGCCGTGATTCTGTTTCAAATCATGACGGAAGCGATAAAGACGAGTAATTGGGGTGAACCGTCTGTTGGCACAAATATCGATCGTACAGGCGTATTTGCCAAAATCAAATAAAACTCGAAAAGCAATCAAAACCTTGATTACGTTTTTTCTGTCTGGTCTTTTTTGCTTTAAATGTGATAATTCAATTCTCAACACAACACTTTACACAGTTCCAAGGTTTCTACTTCTGTCTTTTGTTCACTGTATGATATTTTAACATCTTCACTGTCATAAGGGTTTCCTTCACTTCATCTTAGATTATCGACTTTTCTTTTCATTCAGACTGTGTCGAAGTTTTTTCGTTAGGAAGGGTACCTCTTCTTTACAAACGATACATAAATAAACACATACATATATGCGGATTTCATGGACCGACTGTCATGCTAAATGGGAACAGGCAGAACGAAATAAAGAAAGAGGACACATTATGTTTTCGGTCACGATATTTCCGTCGTTTTATTGGAAAATCCAAACTAAATACATATAGCATTTAAACCTACTTCCAGGGACGGATGTGCGTGTAAGATAGCGATGTACATATATTTAGATTTTTTCTCTATTGGTTTATTTAACAGCTGTTAAATTTATTTATTAATTTTTATCTGATGTTAATGAGTGTATGATGGAAGCAGACGCGCCAAGAAGGAAGTTATTGAAACAATTTTAAGTAGCCTACACAATTTTTTTCCTCATGTATTTTTTTTGGATATATGTGTGTTGTACGCATTACGTTATAGAAAATTGTTGACCCTTGCATTACTATTATGTGTGGATATATCAGATATTAAGAGCCAACTTCCTTGAAGCACTTGACTCAGTGGTACATAGTGAGAAATTATAACTAAATATAGCACAATAAATCATTATATCCAAAAATGGCGTCTAAAGAATGTATGGTTGCAATTTTTCTCATAATATGTTGAATCTGAATTCCAGGTAAGCTTAGCATAATCCGTATTTCGCAAGATTAAATATCATACAGTATGTATGGCGTAGCTCAAACGTTGATTACGGAGATAATCTTTAAATATTAATTTGCATACTTGTTGGATTACATTACATATAGATTGAAGATTCGCGGTAAAATTTGTTTCAACCGAAAATTGGAAACTTCTCCTTACATTTAGTGAAACGTCTATGTGGCCAACGTTATAGGCTGCATTACCGCCATTCACAGTGTTTATATAAGTTATCTCGTATGCAATTAAAGAAAATTGAAGCGCCAAAAGTTTCTTGATTTTCTTTTTTCAAAAGCTGTATTAAGTAACGAACAGATAATAAACTATTGATTAACACCAGGAAGTTCTGTAAAAGGTTTCCGAAATTGGCAATACGTTCATCCATTTATTTTGGAAAAGAAGGCCAAAATAACCCGACGTATGACATGGTCATAACTTCGGCACGTTTTTAGCTAACAGCAGTTCCCAAGGCAGTTTCAAGTAGTCACTAGTATTCATATAGCCTGATTATGGTATGACTGGAGGACATAAACCGAATATTACAACCAGAACAAATCTCAGAAACCGATCTAAACGTTGTCCTTACATTTTCAAAGTAAATGAGATAGAGAGACAGAGACAGCGACAGAAAGAAAGAGAGAGAGAGACGGAGAAGGAAAGAGACATATATAGAGACAGCGAGAGGTAAAAAAGAGAAAAAGAGAATTAAATGAGAGAGACTTACACATATTTTAAATACCTTTTTATCATGAAAAATTTATAATAAATATATCGGGATATGAGCTTATGCGTTTGAATAAACTATGGCAGAATTGTTGTCATTCTTATTTATCATTCATTAGTTTCGTCTTTTAGAGATGCAATGGTGGTCATAGCGATCGTTTCAACATTATTAATTTTAATTGCTTTCCTTTCCACACGATCACTGTTAGTTCCATATCGTGTGGCAAATTTTATTGATTCCGCAACCTATGCTTCTGAAACAAAATCCTCCTAAATATACAAATAACTGATAAATAAGCATTAAATCGCTTAATAATTCGTTGTAAAAAAATCAATCATATTATCAGGGAGGTAGTCTATTATTCAATCATGTATATTAAGTCAAAATGGTATACATAAGCTAACTATTTAATACATAAAAAGGCACGTATACGATTTTGGGGGATGAGAGCCATGTAAATAAACGTAGGCAAACAACGAGAGTAATATTTGTTCTACTTGTGTTTGTAACAGCATTGCAGCTTTATTTATTCATGACCATCACTACACAATACCAGATACATATAGAAATTAAAAGATAAATGGATAACTAAACCAATAGGATACATTGCTATTCATCTATATCTTCTTTCAGCCAACGGGGAAATATTTGAGATGAATATTACATTAACATGGAATGAATTACTCAAGTACTGTTAAAGTATTGGAAAAATGCTTTTGTATGTAAAGGACAGTAATTATAAGATGATCCTTATAAACAAACTTAACAACGGAAATCAGACATGGGTTGCTGCCAGGATAGAATTAAGTGATTTTATCAAGATGCCTGGTGAGAATAAAGATATTTTTAGTTCATTGTTGTTTAAAACAAATACTTATCCTTTGCTTTGTTTTATTTGTTTCTATTGTTTTACAAAATGTGTACAGATATGAATCGTTATCAGCATTATCAGCAAACGTCATATTCATGTACATCTTTATCAAGAACCTTCATTGATTATTGTTTCGTTAAAGTAACTTTGTCACATTCATGTACATGCATAGCACGAATCTTCACTGGCCATTGTTAAAGGTGTTTGGTAAGACTCGTCTAAGTTTAGAACCAGAGCACTCTCAATTACGAGGCAGACGGTTAAACAACTTAGGCCACATTAGCATAATTTTATATGAGAAGTCGAAATATTGCTATATATCATTTCAGTATTGAATCATTTCCTTATATCTATTACAAAAACGAAGATGTCGATTTTGTATATATCGTTTAAAGCCGAATCTACTGAAATCTACTCAAAGCAAAGCTAATAGTTGTTATTTCACAAATATTACAATGTTTCTATGCAAATTTATAAGAATTTTGTGTCGATAGTTCGTTGGTTTGTTCATTAAAGTTGATTGTTGAGGATAGCCTTTCTAAACTTGCAGCCTACACTATGAACAGGAAACGTCTTTAAAAAATTCGAATATCCGCCTATTTTTGGCTGCAATTCAACACTTTTGAAAGACAGAGTTAATCTTCGATTTAAATTTGCTTGCGATTTTGATGAAATTTTATTTGATACCAAACTAATTATTGTAATACTATATTTAGTGACGCGTTTATCCTTAAGTATTTTCTGTGTTTAGTATAATGGTAGGAGCATAAGACACTATGGGTGACGTAGCAACATATCATTTAAATTGTGTCAAATGATTGCGGTGGATACCTAAACTCGTATAAATGTCAATGCTAGAAGCCTCTTTACATTGTTTGAAGCTCGTTTTGTACTTTGCTAGTGATGTCGATTCCTTGTTATTGTAATTAATGTATTCAAACTTTAGAACTTTTAGAATGTGTTAACTCTGAGTAAAACGGAGTGGAGAGTGACAGGAAGTTTGTGTCTTACGACTCTCTGCTTTTATGGGAAGTGACAGGAAAGGGCAATAACCCACATGTTTAGTAAAAATCAACAAATAATGTATTTCTCAGGAATACAAAGTAAAACTTTGAAAGAATTGACAGTACTTTTAAATATATATCTTAAATAGACCTAAACTTTTATATCACAAAAATATAGATATAGCGACCCGAATGCATTCAAATTGTGTTCCAAATACATTTCAATGTAAGACGTGTTGATATCCCAATAATTTCGAATCGGCTAATAGGCAATTTTGCGTTATAGTAGACTTATTCCAAATGTCCTTCAAATAATTCATAACGATTACAGAATATTACTTTAGTCCAAAATTTATATGAAAAACCAAAATATACGACTCTAAAACACAATAACACAAACAAGGATAGGTTCAAATTTCAGTGAAATTAAAGAAAAATTATTTCATCGTTCGCACGCATATATTTCCTGAATTAATTTAAATTTAGTGACATTTCTCAATAAATACAGAGTGACCAAATACTAATATTATTTTTCAGAGAGATTGACTGGGATTTATAATTGATTCAATTCAGGAAGTATCGTTTTGTTAAAGACTCTTGATACAACACCACGACACAGGTTACATACATACATACATACATACATACATACATACATACATACATACATACATACATACATACATACATACATACATGCATACATGCACGCACGCACACATACACACATATACACATACACACAAACATACATACATACATACATACATACATACATACATACATACATACA
The DNA here is from genome assembly GCA_029339505.1 of Unio delphinus. Classification (NCBI taxonomy): domain Eukaryota; kingdom Metazoa; phylum Mollusca; class Bivalvia; order Unionida; family Unionidae; genus Unio; species Unio delphinus. The sequence goes on from JAQISU010000036.1 coordinate 5,266,340, forward strand.
TACATACATACATACATACATACATACATACATACATACATACATACATACATACATACATACATACGTACATACATACATACATACATACATACACACATGCATAAAGTAACCTATAATCGACATTCATAAATTATTTAAAAAATTTATACGCACATTATTGTTATATGAAAACTTTTATTAAATTAATGTGAATAACATATACACTATAGGCATATTATTGTTATATCAAACCTAAAATTTAACTAATGTGATTACAAGATACTAAAAGCAAGTACTTGTTATATCAAACCTGTAATTACATAATTGTGATTTGAAGAGATTTATATAGGCATCTAAGAGTTATATCAAATATGTAATTACATTAATGTGATTAAAATATACACTATTGGTACCTTATTTTTAAAATCAAACCTATGATTAAATTATTGTAATTTAATGAGAGACTATAGGCACCTTACTGTAATTAAATTATTGTGGCACCTTATAAAATATTGTGGCACTTTCTAAAATATTAGCACCTTATTTTTCTATAAAATCTGTAATTACATTAATGTGATTAAAATATACACTATTGGTACCTTATTTTTAAAATCAAACCTTTAATTAAATTATTGTAATTTAAAGAAAGACTATAGGCACCTTACTGTTATATAAAACCTGTAATTAAATTATTGAGATTTGAAGAGATAATATTGGCACCTTATTTTTCTATAAAACCTGTAATTAAATTAATGTGATTACAAAAGGCACATTTCCACCTTAATGTGGATATTTCCTCAATTATGGTTGAGCAGTTGAATAATTCTGATTAAGTCAGTGTTCCAAGGTTTTTTATGACTTAATTTACAATACCGCAAGTTTTAAATACAAAGTTATTGTGTGATTTAGAGAAATAAACTATTTGTTGAATTTTGTTAAGCATGTTGCTTCCTCTTCATGTTACTAATTTGAAGAGCATTGACTCATTACAGTTCTTACAATATTAGGATCATTATAGTGCTTTGAGTCAATGACATTTTTTAAAATCATTTTCACTAGTATAATCTTTGTAGCAATGATAATAACTAGTATTCTTAGAACAATTAACTGCTGCTCCATTTTCGGGCACTTCTTTTGTATCTGCGCTTTTTAGATACATATTACACGACAATTAGTCAAACGTGCAATGCGATCTGAAGAAGAGATCAGCCTTATTGTTTTGTTTGGCAATTCGAATGAACTGGCATTTATTCAGTTTATTTATTGACTGGAAATACAACATTCACATCTCTGATATTCTCTAGAAAAAACGTTAGCAAGGGATTATACAAACGTCAAGCAAGAAAACCCTACATCATATTACTGTGATTTACAAAAGACACATAGGCACGACATAAACCATGACAAGCATATCGATAACGTCGATTTTTATTGGAATACCACTAAGGCTTACTTAAGAATTTTATTCATTAGGACTTATGAGAACAATTATCTTACAATTTTATTAATTTGCAATACCATAAGTTGTTTAATATTTTCACTTTTCGCTTTTACGGAGATAAACTGATTGTTTAATTGTACAAAACGGGTTGATTGTTTCGCTCTTTTTAATTACTGATCTTAAGATCAATAATAGGCTACGTTCCTTCTAACATATGCTCTTTTCTTGCAGTTTGTAAGGCAACAACCGGTTTACAGTCTACTGTGAGCAGAACATTTGACTCAGAAATGATCAGTAATTGTCTAAAATTTTGTAAGGATTATCTGTATATTGGTTTGAAGGTATTCGCATAAATCTCTTCTCTTTCCATAAACTGATCTGCTCGTTAATTTTTCCTGTCAAATATTTTATTTGACTGATGTAAAAAAACAAGATCCTTAACATTGTATTTAAGCGCATGTCAGTCGATGAATATACATAAACCGTTTATACGCGTGATCAATGTACATAAATCATGTATACGAATGTCTCTCGATGAAAATACGGAAATCATTTTTGTTTTCAAATGTTAAGACATCAATATCAATTTGTGGTGTTCTTATTCTTAGTTGTGGATATTATATTAACTAACAACAGGATGAGCTGAATCCACATGGGGTATTTCAAACGATCATTATTTTAAACAAATGTCATAGATTCAGATGTACATCCGCAAGGGCCAAATTCTCTTTCACTCATTCCTTCCAATGACATCATTTATCTGATCGGATGAAATCGTCATTCATAACTGATACAGCAATTAATATGGTATGACTATAGTAATAACGCAATCGACGGTGTATTTCAGGAAAGAGACTGTGTTTGTATCAAGGAAAAGAAAAATTTAACTGCGTCAATGGCTTGCAACTCCAAGTGCAATAACGATCAGACTCATATATGTGGTGGAAACCTTTCATTTTCTTTATATTAAAAAGGTAATTGTATATTAAACGTAGCTACTATTAAGATAGCGTTAACTGGGTCTTAAGAAGGGTTAACATAATTTTACGGCATCATCAAAAGTGTTGTAAATAATAATTTTTGTTTCTTGTAAAGCATGCACCGATGTTATTTCTATTGATATTTGCAATATTTATATTGTTCACATGAATTCCCAGTTATGTATTTTTGACATCGGGGTTGTTGTTTGCACCCGTAATACTTCTATAAATGTTTGCAATATTTATATGCTTGACATGAATTCATTATTATATATTCTTTACAGCGGGGATTTTGCTTTCACTTATGTTATTTCTATAGATATTTACATTATTCATATTTTTGACATGAACTAATCAGCTGAACTGGTTTTTGTTATTAACATATGAATGACAATTGTATTTGATTTCTGACAGTCGAAACTAACATTACCCAGAAAATAGCACCCGGTTATAAGGATTGTGTCTACGCACAGAATAATAATAACACTACAGAGCTATTTACAACGAGCTGTGTTGGGAACACTGCAGATGGAGGACTGTGTGAGACAGGTGCGTATCATGATAACATGTTTATAGTTCTAGACGATAGCCTACATTTTCTTGCACCGCGGGACATAAAGAACGTACTCAAAGCTTTAAAACAGGAAACTGTTTCAGAATTTCTTGTTCATCAGATCCTCATTCGAAGATAATTATCATTCAAAGCAGCAATTGTTGTTTGTTTTTCTTCCTATGGATAATATAGAGAAGTATATATGATATAACGGTTCTATAATTGTATGATATGTTATTACATTTGCACTTCACACCTTAAATCACTTGTTTGTCAATACAGCTTCTTGAAATTATTTAAAAATAATTAATTAACAAAAAGAAGTTGAACAATGACCTAATAAGCACAGAACCGTGCAATCATTATTCAAATATCCGTTACTTATATGTACCTTTGTTCTTGAAATACAAACTAGTGATCCAGTGTCTTAGTTGACATCGTTGAAACTTCAGGTGAAGGCTATCATTTGATAATATCGTTTAAATTGTGTTATTTGATAAAACGAGGTTTACTCTGCTTCACATTGTCAGAATACTTCCTAAATTATCTTACAATTGTATAGACGGACAGGTAATATAAGTTTCATTGATATTTCCATAGTCGCGGTAAAGTCAGGCCTACCAACAAATACCAATACAAAAGGCATAATATATATATATATATATATATATATATATATATATCGTCATAATATATAACCATTAAATACATTATATGTGGTCACATACAACTTCTCTCAGCTCTAATTAATACATGTTTTTTTTCTATATCAAAGGAAAATTACATTTCCAGAAAATAATTCAGAATGCAAAAATCACAATTGGAAATTTATTGGTTCACATCTATGTCGGATGGATCTACTTTTTCCTTTCCGACCGAAAATGGTGAAGAAATTTTGTGCAGACATAGGAGGACAACTCATGTCTCCAATTAAACTACCGTTGAGATTGGAAGACAACCAGACATATTGGCTTGGAATTCATCGTGTGACAACAGTCATTGAAGATAAAGGTACCCATACATTCATCTTAAATGCGTCTATTTGCACATTTCTTGAATTCTGAAAAGATGTTTATATTATGCAGTCAGATAGTCCTTTCAATCCATCTGTACTATAGTAAAAATGAGTACATTGATAAAATTAGCACTAACAACATGCATGAAACAACCCCACTAAGATGATATAGGTGATTTACCTAAACGTTGACTGCTTTTTCAATATCTGAATGGAAGTAAATTCAATTGGATTAAAAACCATTACAATTAGATTATTAAAATATAAACATTCGCTGTTTTTTTATAACAGCATATTGACTAGAATATTTAATCTTGTTGTCATAAGGATTGCCAAACTAATTTGCGTTTAGACATATCACGATTATCCATCGCTTGGACATGTCACAATGAAATAATATGCATGCACAAAATTGAAAACTATCTTCCAGAAACTTCTAAATCATGATCGCTCGTGAAATGATCAACTGCGTTATCCAGAGAAATGTAGGTAGATACATATATATTTTGAAACTGCAATCATGACTAGTACTTGTTTACCTGATTTAATATATTAATTCTTACATTGAAAACGTCTGCTTTAGCAGAGACGTTAATAAAGAACTACACGTACTGTTCAGTGGCCCGTAAAGAGGGAGACATAGTGGTGATTGAAGCGGAATACTGTCAAGCGAAGCATATATTTCTCTGTTCAGGTAATGTCCTGTCACATAATTTATTATGAACAAATTAGAATTGAATTGTAATGTCGATGGGTTTATTACTTTGATGTAGAATACTCATAATAAGATGTCGGTGTGTGTATATCTGTCTGTCTGTATATATGTATGTTTTTATGTTTGTGAATATATATATGCGTGTTTTTTTATCTATACTAGTTCTACTGCAACTAATACTCAGTTTGGCCCTCTTTATTAAATATCTTTACATTCAAATTAAATGTACATAATTACATACAAACACACTCAAACAAACAATATTAATAATAAGCCAATATTATAAGTCATAATATGAAAACCGTTGTAAAGAACATGTCCTAATAGTTACATTATGTATATACAGTAAAAACTTCATGAGATGAAAAGTTGAAAGGTTAGTAAATTTATGTTACAAAATAATTTATTCCTCAAGTGGAACATGTTCCAATTTCATCCATTGAATTAGATTATAATTATGTAATTAAATTATTATTTTTAATTTATTTGAAATTATTTTCCAAATTAGTATTTCTTAATATAAAGTATTATCAATCAGCTCCTACACAGTATAAATTTCCTGTCTATTCGATCTCAGGACTATAATTAGAATGTATAACCGACCACTCGCCAACGGCAGGTAACTCAGGTTGTCTCCGTTTTCCAAAGGGACCTAAGTTTAATATAAAAAATACTTATGTTGCTTTTGTAACTAATGGATTCTTGAAAGAGACGGGATATCTTTTGATTCTTTGTCCTGTTCAACAAAAAGTGATTGTCGTTTGTCACATAGATTGGAATAACAAAACTGAATACTTAACGTAGGATCACATAGATTAATACAGTAGTGTTGCTCCAAATAAAGATCAAATGCGATCTCATCAAAAGCCTGACCAATACAAGCGTAAGCTGAAAAGGAATTAACTGGTCACCATTTTTCAGTAGAGCTTTCCTTCTCATGGCTGTAATATCCGCCCGTATCATATACACATCAGGGATTGTTTTTCAATAGCATCGATAAATTCATTTTCAAATTAGGATTTTTAGTTACAAATGGATTAACCAAACATTGCGCCGTGCAATATATTGTATTTATACGAGTTTAAAAATACGAAAGGTTTAATATCGACCAGCAATATACAAAACACAAAATAGATACATATAAAATGGCAAGATGATGGTAACAGTAAAATATGAGGCATATCAATCAACGTCTAAAACGGAAACGCAATGAATCAAATACAAAGCTATTCTAAGAAGTTACTATGTATCAAACAATTTCAGTTTGTATTAGATCAGCCACGAGTTATACTAAAATGTTCGACATTAATAGTCTATAATTCTGCATAATAATATGCGACCGGTTTTTGATTTCCACACATGGTGGTTATCTTGACCTCATATAAATAAAAGCATTTGGACTGTTTTGATTCTGGTGTTTTGTCAGCATGGCAATATTACAGGTAGGAAGAAAGAAACAAGAACGTTTCATCAGTCGTATAAGAAATTTGATTAACGGTGTACAAGTTTGAGGTGTGGAAGTGCTCTATTTAGACCAAAATAGTTATACCAGAGGAAAGGAAGACTTACTGAAACAGTAATGGGTTACGGAACATTCGCATAGCAGTACAATTAGAATTTTGTAAAGTTTCAGTCTTATACACGGTACGTTTTAACGTCAATATTGATGCATTTCTTGAACTCTTTAAATAAAATGAGCCTTCTGAAATTTTCGTAATCTTTATCACATTTCTTGGTTATTAACCACCTATCAAAAAACTGCTATTTTATATTTTGCATGTTCGACAAGAGTTTGCTCAGATTCATTGTCAAAGTTCATAAATTTATGTCGTTAAGCCTCTTTTACCAACCAGGTAATAACCCTTCAGATACATTCATTACAAAGATCATAATCCGAACGTCGTTAAACATACAAAGAAGTGTAGATTTCACGAATATATCTAAACGTTCACTTTTGTGCAATATTTTTATCATAATAATGACCATCATCCTTATGGCTATTCATCATTGTATTCCAAACATGACAAGTATATACTTACTTATGTTTCTTTAAAATGGGAGTGGGCTTGATCCTAATGCTTTTTGTAACGTTACAACTCAAATGTTTGTGTGTATTGAAACTAAATTAAAATTCCCTTTCTTGAATTCATTTTGTTTTCTGCTTCTTTCTCATTTCTGTCACATTGTATTTTTTTGAATATTAGCCTCTCTTCGTTGTAATTTTTCCGTAACCTCAATTGTATTTGTCTATGTGTCATTTTTTACTCTTGTTCCCGTTCTTTCTGTCATTGCAATTTGCGATCTTAATCTTCAAGCTGTCTTAAATCAAATTCATTCCTGTATTTGAATTCAAAACTTTCGCTTTAAAGATTGATGAAGACTTACAAACCAAATCCAACATTCGTTTCCACCAGATATTAGAAAATTTACTTGTATTGCTTGATTCGATGGATCAAATTTCCTGAGAAGTATCATATTCTCTGATGGTCATTTTTTTGATCTGGCAATTCGTCATTTTCCATCGAGTCCATATGTACCTGGGTAGGATTTTAAATAAGAATCTCATCTATAGCTAACATTGTAAAAGTTCGTCTTTTTTATCACTATAGATTTCTAAAATAGGAACTTATATCTCGTCCTTCAAAAGCAGGGTTTTTTGAAAGTATTGTAGAGAAATTAAAACAGAAGAGAACATTAAGCGAATACTAGTGTGAATTCCTAGCATAAAGATATGGATCCTATGAAGTAACTCTTTCATTAAATTTTGCTAGTTATTCAAATTAAATATTACGCTGAACGTTCTGATGTGTTTGTGGTGCCCTGTGGTATTGTACCAACAGTCTTTTCTTGTATCGCATACATATAATTGCAGGTTTTAATGCCATATAGATCGCAATAAATGCTTATTTCAAAAATGTGTTTAAGAGCACACCAGATTTGCAGAGGGAAATCACTGGAATAATTTGAGGCAACCATTTTCAGTCAAACTGAACTAGTGTTCAAAACATATAATACAATCAATTCTCTTTGATCTTAAAAGACGATTTATATGATAAACTAAGACGTACAATTAGATCATGGATAATGATACAAACGAAATCCCGTAGTATTGCTATCAAAACTAAAATATCCTTGACTCGTCTTAAGATAGTGATCCGCATTCCTGGAAAAAGAAAAGCGAAGGTTTCACCGAAAGTGTCATTGATTTAGGACAAGGTCAGTCAAATGATATTTAATTAACCCCAGGACATATTTACAAACAATTGAAAACTAACAATAATGGAATGTAAATATACGTATCACAAGGATATCATATGACTTATCTTCATTCGGTATTATGTGTATTTCATAGCGTTTAATGTTATAAAAAGCGACAATGTTTGATCTAAAAATGTCTGGATTTGTAACTGAAACGACCGACATTTATTTGTTTATAACGTCATTAAATCACATAGTTATACAGGCTGAGCATTCGCTTCTAGTATAAAGTTAACACGATAGTGAGGCAAAGGAAATAGGAACGATTATTCATATTTTTATGAGTTTGGTTCTGATGACATAAATAGAGATTGGGATAAGTAGGCGAAGTAAACAATTGTGTCGAGATCGTGTTTGTATTCACCTGTGTTTGCCTTGAATCATTCACAAGTTGCACACGATTATGAATGCAAACAATACATTACCTACATGAAAGAACTCATGTTCTCTAGAATGTATTGATGATTCAGTGGCAAAATGCCAGGAACAGAATCAAAACAAAATGCATATTTACCACTAATCGATAAGTAAAATATTGGTATAATATGCATGCTAACCTTTCCATTCTAGTAGGTATACAGCTAGGTACATGGGTAGCTGAAATGCATATATAAAAATGAACCGGGTTTATTTGATATTTAAGAATTTTCTACCCACAAAAAAGATCATAAAAAAACAGTACGCCCTTAATTACATTGTCCACGCGATGATCGACATGAGGGTATGGTATGGTGGTGTAAAGAGATTTAGTTCCATTTGTCTGAGATGATATTGCGTAATACCTGTCGTGTCTGTCTAGGCCATGTCCTTTAGGTGCTATAGATTATTCTTTAGTAAAATGACTGGTTTAAAGACAAAATGTATATCCTTCTTCGAAATAATGTCGGCAGTTGAGATTGTATATTTATGTATTAGGCAAAACTGTCTAAACATTGCATACCAATGATAATGATATATTAGAGAGAAGCAATACTCCATGAAAGCATAAACAAAGTATTATATAATGTTGAATATGTGCGGTTATTAGCAAATAGTTTTAAAGAAAAAGTCATGACAGGAAAGAAACATTTTAATGCGGGTAATATGTAAAATGATTTTAAACAACAATCTGGAATTTATGCATCGTTCAATTCTGTTTCTGTGGCAGATTTTGAATAACCCATCATTTTTCTCGTAACGGTGCTCTCAATCTCAATAAATTTCAGACATTGTTTAATAAAAATAATTAAAAAAAAATAAAAATAAAAATCCATTGCAGTCACTTAATAGATTAATACAATATTAGAACGAAGAGAAAAGAGGTAGTTTTTCATTCGTAACGTTTTGATTGAATAATTAAAATAAAAGCTCTACTATTATTATACACCTGTTTATAAAACTCGTTGAAATCGTATTATAGAGCAATTATCAACCATTTGCATAACATCAGCTATCAAAATATTTCCAACTGTGCGCAATATTGTTACTCAACCTGGATTTAAAATACTCTTGATTGGCAGTGGAAGGCATAGGAAGAGAAGTGGATATTGAGTGTACAAATATGTTTGCTATCTGTAATTCATGTCCATAAAGGAATAATGAAATAAAATAATACTGCAAATTATATGAGAAACATTTGGAATAAATATGCAAATATTGTTACAACTCTATGGTCTTAACCAATTTAAGAGAAAGGGGGAAACCCATCAAGATCCTTCAAGTTCAAGTTCAAGAAATACTTATTGCCTCTAGCATATAAAGAGAAACATTAAAATGAACATACATCATCGCGAAATGCATCCCCAATAGTCCTGAAAGGTATATCAAGATTATGGTGGTATATTATCCACAGACTGACTTGTACATTTTTTTCCGACAAAATCAATTTAAACCCTCAAAACGGAAAATTGAGCCTTCCTACGAAATCTTATGTTTTAACCAAAAAAAAGAAATTCTCCATTTGGTAAACGGAGACTTATTGATTTCTTGCTCAAACATAAGATTGCGCGGGTGATACTCTATTCGCGTTTTCGTTGCTTAACCATAAAACGTCTCAGCGGTGTTGTAATCGCCCCCCCCCCCCCTGCTGCTGATATGGGTTAACCGAATATTTGATCAAGTCCGATACGATATCATGTTCGAGGACGAAAATCATTTATGATGAAAGTCCTTAGGAATTTACAAACGGACTAATCGCTAACACCTCACCGCGTAGATCAATTAGATTATTGAACTGGACAGTGAGTCGGAAATTAATTATCGTTAGTAAATTATTATGGCATCGCATGTAGACAGGATTAATTGGGTTTTCAATAATTAGAAATCCTGGAGGAGCTGTTGGTGCAAATGAATAAAGAATATATCCTTGCTGAGCTTGATTTGATTGCTCTAGATTAATTTGATAGCTTCCGTCGATTGCGTCACATGTTAAATTGAGCGCAATCACATTGTGCGGGGCAATATGCCTACCGGTGCCATCTAGGTCATTATTATATTTGAGGATATTTGAATCTTGTACCTGTAATACCTTGATATTGTTTTTTAACAATTTTTTTTAGTTCCTCAGCGTTGTGTCCTGGAAATTTGAACTTACGCAGATCGGCTTCTGTGATATTGTAACCGGTTAGGAATCGTTGTTTACTTTCTTTGTTGTCATTGGTTATTGTTTGAATAATTAGTTCATTTATATATTACATGTAAGACATAAGCTGATTTAGTATTTCAACGTGTTTTCGCGATTTTGTTTGCCGTAGTTGCTCTAGTTGTGTTTCATGTAATTGATTAATTTCATTAAAATAATTAGTGATGTCATTTAGCGTAAATGAAATAGTAACGGATGAGTCAGCTGCTCTTGTAATGATAAAATTCCATCTGCATATGGGGTATCAGCTGCAAGATTTGTTACGAGTTTTCCCTCGATTTCAATAAATGCTTCACATGGCAAATTTTTTTTACTGGTATCTTGAACTTGAAGTTCAATTCGCGATCGTAGGTCGGGTTGTATTGCATGATAAGAATAATATTGATAATCGCGGACGGAATCGTCCTTGGGTACTGGGGCTTCTATATCGAAGGCCGGATCAGCTTATCGTTTAAACATTTTATTAACATACTAGTGTTTTCAATTGTGAAACTCTTTGTAATCATCGTCGTTTTCATTTTCGTTTCAAACCACTTCATGCTATCGCGTTCATGATAGCGCTTTCTGTTATCGGCAAAGCCGTCAATGGTGACGGAGTCACCGAAGCAGCTAACGACGCTAGTTTTTGTTCCACTGCGCTATTTATTGTTTTGCTGTCACTTGCAGGCATCACTGCCGTAGACGGCAGCACTGTTGCTTTCACCACCGACTTCGTCAATGATATTATTGTATCTTTCGCGGCAGAAAATGCCTTTCCGGCAAGATTTCCAACAGCGCTGATTCCCTTATCACGAATAACATCAATGACCTTCATTGATAATTGTTTAGCTAACGGCGCCACCTTGGGAGCCATTGTTGTAAATAACCCCGCAATGGTACTGCCGAAACCATCTCCGTAATATGCTCTATAAACAGGCAATCGTGAGTTCACCACGTAGACGCTTACGGGTTTATCATGGTTGTACTGTATGATCATCTTGTTATAAAAAACACTAGTGTTTTCAATTATGAAACGCTAGCATAGTGAATTGCGTTGCCGCCTTCGATTGAAACTTTTTGAGTTTAATCGCTAAAACCCATAGAATTTTCAACATAACCATGGGCGTCTTTGTGATTTTCAACTAATTCAGCAATGAGTTCTCGATGTACATCAATGTCCATGATACCGCCGGCAGATAATCGTCTACAGATATCAGCTGCTTCATTAATTATTTCAATGGAGTTGTTTCCGGCTCGCTTTCCACCCATAAGTACTTCTATCTGTGATATATCACTGAGAATATTACCAGGACATGTCACGGTTGCGTTGAAATCCAAAGGATTTTCAATCGAATATCCGCTAGCAGTAACTTTTTTAGTTGTACTAGTTTTATCATACTCATCAATTCCCTCTCTAAAGTTTTATATTCCATTTCTCTTTTATTTAAACGGTCGATCCTCCTATTCGTTTTATACAACCAATCAGCCCATTCATCTCGGTTTATTCTACTGTTTTTATACTCGTCTTTTAAAAAGCCCTTTCTGGAATGAAAGCTTTGGGCGGCAAAATTACCAAAAATCTTTTAATGTTCGGGTTTTATTAATTGAAATCGTTTGATTTCTGTTATAGCTCCTTCGGTGAGTTTGTCTATAAAGGGAACACCTCCTGGGGTGACACCAACAGCTAATCCTTCATACTCGTGTTGGGTTTTTGTAGCACTGGGTAGCTGTTGTATCCATGCACGTGTTTGTTCGGTCTATGCTGCTATCAAGCGTATCAAGTAGCGGCGCCTTTTTTGCTCGTTCTTTTTCAGGAATATATCCGTATATCGCTGCTTCAGTTAACTTTTTCACAGCTTTGGTCGCACTTGTTATCGGAGTAAACAGTTGTTCACTTGACACAGAAAAGACAGTTTGCATTTGTTGTCGTTGTTGAAGTTTTTCGCGAAGTCTGTCTCGAACCGGTATACACTTTTTAATCGCTGCTAGCCGCTCTCGGGCTAATCTAGATTTAAGCGATTCACCTACCATATATTGTTTGTGAACTGAGTTTTCAAATGTGAAACCCGGAGGGTTTCAACGCTAGCGTTTTCACCCGGGGGGTATTTCCACATTTCCACGTGAAGACTATATCACAATTAAAGGCCGAGTTATCAAATAAAGTACTATCAAGCTAGAGTATCCATCTCCGACAAGGTTAAACTATACGACGCTATCTGCGAATGTTTCAGAAATAACATCGCTGGGAGTTTCAAAATTGTAATATGTGAGTGCGGCGATGAATGAATTTTGTTAACTCCGCGGCAACAACAACAACTACATGAAAATGGAGGCGTCGCGGTGATTACTTGCTACCACGACCATATCATCCAGTACGCACATAACTGCATGAGCCAACCCAAACTGAATTCTTTCAAAAGAAAATCCTATGTAACAAGTAAAGTGTTACAAAAATCGCTAAAAAAATAAATTTTCAGTAAAAAATTTACTGAAAGCCTATTTTTATAGTAACGCTCACGTGGTTAGGATACTGATTTTTCCTCGTTTAATATTTTTCTAAGATCACGAACCTTAGAAATTATTTCAGTTCGTTTTTGATACTCTTGGCCGAGCTTTTGACTTATTGCTTCAACGGTGCTAAATAGCGTTATAAATACATTAATGTCGTTACCGTACAAACAAGCATTCATGGACTTTTGAATTCCTTTTACGAGTGCGTACATCTTAGGTAAAACATAACGACCCTTACTAGGCTGATACTCAATGTTTTTATATTCCGAGGTAATCCTGTCGCAGTCGAGATCTTCAGATAATACTATTCCGCGATTTTCTAAATTTGAAATTTCAGCGATTATAGCATTTACATCTTTGATAACCATTATTTATATAATACATTTTATCTTTAATTTAAAAAAAAATGATGAAACACTCATTTGGCAATCTCGCTGGCGCCTTTTAAGTCAGAGAGACCCAGAGGTTACTTTATTATCTTAATTAACTTAATTAAGGACAGCACATACATGAAAACCCATTTGGCAATCTCGCTGGCGCCCTATGACGTCAGAGAGACCCAGAAGTTACTTTATTCAGTTAATTAACTTAATTAAGGACACCACATACATGAAAACCCCATTTGGCAATCTCGCTGGCGCCCTATGACGTCAGAGAGACCCAGAGGTTACATATACGACAACACATCTTTGGAACTCCGTGGTTGCCTTCACATCCAAGTAAGCTCAAGGGGACCCGAAACATACATCTCCTGAAGGGAGGCCTAAGGTGACAAACGTCATCTTAGACCGCCCAGAAGATATGGTTGGGGGATACGTCACAACATGTACTTAATTAACTTAATTAAGGATGGATTATATTTACAATGAAACAATAATGGAATTTGTAATGTGATGATGGGACGGCACAAGATAGCACAAACATGAAACGACGGGGCGGATTTTACGGCCAATCCAACCAATCAAAAGCAACCCAATTAAATTAACCCGGTTGCATGATTGTGACCAAAGACACTCACACGCCCGGATCAATGGCGTGGGTTAGTTATGATTGGTCGAATTAACTTTAATAAGCCCGAAGCTTAATACCTTTCATATGGTATATAAGGTGACTAATACAGCAGCATCAATTCACAGGGTGTGTTATTTTATTTCCTTGAATTACTTATAAATACTGTTTCACAACATTTAAATGACAAAATATCTGAATAAAATAATAAAAAAAAGAATACAGCTGTTAGATAACAGCGTGTATTTTATTAGTTTTCGTTGTAAAATGTTTAATTAATCGTAATATTATTTGGACTTCAAGGGACGTAACTCATGCGATTTTATCATTGTACGAATTATCTCCCTTGATATATGAAAAGGTAGCGTGTATAAATCTTAATAGTAATTGGACTTCCAGGAAATTAACTCTGTCATGCGACTTAATTATTGTACGATTTATCTCCCTTGATTATGAAAATTGTATCCTGTGTGTGTTTTGTTTTGACAGAGCTGATTTTTGTATTCCATCTGCAACAAATCGTATTGAAGATCTACAAATATCGAAATATCTACTGGCTTTATTTATTGACTAAAATATTTTTTCTTCGTTGGTTTCTGTATCAAATGATTTAACATGTTTTGCCTTTTTTGCGTGTTTGCCGGTTCCACCTAATTTTGCATTTTGACGCTGAGTAACAACTCGTAAGTAATCCGATTTGTTATTTTGAGGGACTCAGTCAACGTGATCAATCACAAAACCATCTTTGATCAATCCTTTGTGACATTCGTATGAGAATCGATGACAATAATATTTCTTCTTCCCGACACCAAACATCAAATACCCTCTATTATTTACCCATCCAACCGGCTTCTTTAGTCTGCAATGCCTGACAACACCATCACGGGATGCTTCATAATTAACAAGTACTGGATGGGGTCTGAAGTCTTGGCTCATTTATATAATAATACTACTTGTCTAATTTATATCTGCTTTAATTATAAACCTCTGGATATAATCTTGAGGGGTTTTATGATTTTGCCGCTGACGGTAGGATCAATGACTGCATTTTTTATTCGTTTGTCATAGTAGCGTTTTAGTTCCCTGTAACGTTTGCCGCCACAACTGAGACACAACTGCGATTTTCCCCTTACCCCCACCCCACATCGGAGGCACGGAAGGGGGCCAAAATAACCGTTTTTCACACCTTGTAAATGATACCTACATAATTCGCTTCTGCATGTTTTGTTACACGGAGTAGTTGATCCAATCATTAGCCACTTGCAATGATTCATTATATATTTTTTCTTAATTTAAATACTTGTTTTAATTATAACATGGAGCCGTTCTAGAGATTATCAGCAAATAAGCATTACAAAAACGTTAAATTTAATCTCGATAGAACCCTCAAAGAAGTGCCAAAACGGGCAATAACGGATAGAGCCCTGATAAATAAAATACGCGATTGTATTAATGAATTCAAGCACGACAGTGCATCTCATAGCTGGTCAACATTTCGAATTGATGGCGTTGTTGATGCCACGATGAACGACAGCAACGCATCCATGATCTTATCACAACTTGGCAACAAAAAGTATTTTTTTAGAGTGAAATTCATTATCCGTGTAGAATCAGGCGGTTGGATTATACTAGACAAACTTGAACCGATTCTCAAAGACAAGAAAACAGTCGTTTTTAGCCGTGATTCTAAGCCGGGTCTGTTAACTGGAATTGACAAACCATACTATGAACGATCATATACTGAAGCAGCAGTTGTGTATGGGATATATCCGTTAAATGAAAAACCCGATATAGGAAAACTTGAACCAATGAAACAGTCGTCGCCGGCGACTTCATCGTCAGTGGATTTGTCACTCAATTGTGTAGCGGCAGGAATAACAGAACATTTTACAAATGCATCCCGAGGGAACAAACTTACCGATCTACGGCGTTGCAAAATAGCTCAATGGGATTTACCGGCGAAAGACCGCGGAACAACTATTAGCGATATAGCAAAATTAGAAACGTCGCAGAGATTTCCAATAACCAGCGAGAAGTTTTATACGAATCAAAATATAAATCAATGGGAGCTCCAATCAAAATTATTGATCATAACAAACACGCATGGACGTCCGCGGTCACAATATTTCCATGAAACAGAACAATAAAGTATATACCTGACGAATTCTTACGAGAAGAATTTTCCAGGGATGGTTTTCTCGTTGAAGAGAATCTATTCGATGATATTGCGCATTTGAGTAAAAATGACCCCTTGTCGGTGTGGTTACTTCGCAGCACTCAAAACGACATAGATACCTTTGATCAGTTTGTAAAACTAAACGGTGAATTATACCGCACGGAAGCATTTCAAAACAAAATGAAATAAACAGCTAGTGGGCTTTTAACGGAGTGTGGCGAAGCCACCAGTGATGAAATTATCAACGACGAACAATTATTGACAAACTGTTTTACAATCCAGTCGGTTGCAGCTCATTTTGCGAGAATCAAAAACGCATGGAAACCAACACGCGTAGAATTCTTGCCAGACATTGAGGCTAGTTGTTTAGAATTTAATCATGTCGGTTTATGGAATCAAAAATACGATCGTGATAATATCATTTCAATTGATATGGTTGCTTGTTATCCAGCGAGTTTCTTGGTTATGGAGAGTGTACTTAGTATTTTAAACGATTTGGACACCGCGTACATGAAATGACTCGTGTTGCAATTAATGGGTCGCAGCCTGATTTTGATTTAACTGGATCCGCTCGTGCAGTATCATTTGAATTCGCAGCAGGACTTCATTGCGCTTTTTATATTTGGATTGGTAGACACATGTCTGAAAAGAAGTGGCTGCCAATAGCGCTATTACGATTCATGATTGATACAAAAATGTTAATTTCGCTGACGGTCAGTGAAGCAAATATATCATATCGGAAACAAATCAATGTCTGGTTACCAACACAGGAACGTCTTGATAGTATAACTGAGGAATCCGGAAAACATTTTGATGCCGACGAAGAATATATCATTAAGTGGTCCAAACGGGTATTTGATCAACGAAACATCGAAGCAAAAGATCTCGGTAGAAGAATAAACGAAAAATTCACTAAGGGAGGAAAAAAATGCGACTCTAAACGATATTGGTCACGGCTGATTATGGATAATACCGAATACGACTTCATAATCGCGGATGCAGTATCCAAAAACATTTATGTGGATGGTAAAGACGCTTTTTTATCCAATGGAACAAAATTGAAACGTCGACGCTTGCACTTTTCACAGTTATTTTCGATACAACGGCGACAAATGGACCCTTGAACGAATGGGTGAAAAATTCATCTCTGTGGTTATTATTTGGGATGAGATATGTACAGTTTCAGTATATGTATTAAAAATGTTTCTTGATTGGTTGCTGCAAAAGAATACAGCGGTGATAATGTGTGGAGATCATGTCCAACCACCACCATTTTTCGGCGCGGGTCCACATGAGTGGTTAAAAGGGTGTGTTGACTATTATGATGAAATCGATACCGACTATAGACCACTTGATGAACATTTACGTGAGGTCAAAAAATTAATTAGATTACAACCGGATAGAATCCAATGTGAAATAATCAGAGAAATAATTCCTGAAACTCGCATGGAGGGATTTTGGGAAGCATGGAGACAAAATGATTTTGTAGTGGCAAGTAGAAAGATCGTCAGTGACACACTTCAGAAAAAGTTGTTTAAGCTTCACAAAGAGAAATTCCCAACGTGCCCAGTGACGCTGTGTTATAGAACCTGTGATATACGGCGACAAAATATTGAAGTTGTAATTCCAGGACAAAACGAAAGACAAACACTAGTGTTAAATGATATTATGCTGGTTGATATCAGTTTTGTCGACGACGCATTGCGTGCTGATAAATCGCCATGGACACTGGGTTATATAACAACAATACATTATTCGCAGGGATTAACCATCAAGGATACAATTGTTTGGATAGTTGATAATCGCATTGAGTGGTCAAATTTAGTCTATCTTGCAGTGTCTAGAGTCCGGCGAATAAATCAACTTCGAAGAATTATTTACGATGATAATGACACAACAATGGATGATATTGATGTTAGCATCTTTAATAAAAACTATATAGTTACAAACAACAAGACAAAAATAATTTGATATTGATGCTGAATTAATAATCGCGTTGAAACAACAACAAAATACTCACTGCGCAAGTCGCAATTGTATAATGCGTTGGCAGTATTCGGATACAGATACTCTCCAATTTACCGTAGACAGAAAAAATAACAGAAAAGGTCATGTCAGAAACATTGTGATGTTGACTTGTCTTGAGTGCAATAGACGCAAAGGCGCTAGTTAAGACCATGCGGCGGCAATTTAGTATCGTCAGGAATCACTTCTTGTTGTTCGCGTGTAAAACCCCGCTGAAGGGCAGTTGAATCCAATTTATAGATTGGAGGTCTACCAGTTGGTCGTGTTATAGTAGATATGCTATGCGTGGCGACATTCCAAATAGGATCAGTAGCCCTTTTTACCACCTTTGAGGTCTCCTGGTTCATATAAATATCTCGCGGTGACGATGCTGAGAATTGGCTGAGAAACGCTATCCCGCTGTGATTGTGGTATATACTTTTTTATTGCGTTGTTTGGTTTCATATTGATTGCTCTGGTTATCTCGTTATTTAGCGCTGCAACTACCCCTGGTAACCTTTTGACCCATTCACGGGATCGCTTTTTTGGGATGAATTCTTTTTCGTATTGATATCAACATAACCGCTCAGCAAGAGTCCGATTAAATCGTTCTACAATTGCCTGATTGCGATGAAGTGCAGTATGTCCCCGTCTGATGGTGACATTGTGATGTTTCATCGCTGATTAAACAGCACCTTGAAATTCCTTGCCAGGATCAACTTGTAATAGATTTTGCCAGCGTAGATGGCATCTTCAATAAATCCTTTCAAATGCAGAAGCTACTTTAGTGGCCGACTTTGTTTTTAACGGCTCTGCTTGTTTGTATCGACTCGCAACATCAACTACGGTTGGCGCGTATTTGTAACCGTTGTCATGTGGTAAAAACAATAAATCAGCTTGATGAACTTCATTGGGTCCGGTAACATCAAAATGCGAGAAATTAATTTGTTTAGGACGCGGTAGATAAATTTGCCATATAGCCTGTTTGGATAACCAATTAGCCACAGTGGCCTTTTTCACTTTTGCGGCGTTGGCGAGTTTATTGATTGCAGCGTTACCCGTCCAGTATCATTTTGGAGAATAATAAATAGATTCAATATTATTATTTACCAGCGCCCATCATCAATTTGCCTTTCATAGCTGATTTTACCAACCACGAAGCCAATTTTTCTTTGAAAGATTTATAAGGAATAGCATTTAACGCATGAATTAATTTCACATTTGCGATATGCCTGTGTTGCAAATTGCTGCTTTTATTATATGCAACATCATGAGTAAAAACACGCCTTATCAATGGCGTTTATCGGATACTCGACAGGTCGGGGCTGATTTTGATCATCAAGTCTGATATCAAATCGTGTTCCGGGGCCACAATTTCTATATCTTGGAGGTGCTTTTCTCCTGGATACTTTGCCCACGGCGTTCCAGAGAGTTTTGCCAACTTGGCTGCAATATCACCTCCTAGTTTTTTTTTTAAAGCATCTCCGGATTTCATAGAAACAAGTCTAAACTTTTTTATACCACATGTTGCACATCTACCAGTAAGTGCTGATCTGTTATTGCTAGTTGTAATCGTCGTCACATCATTTGTGCTAGTACGCGTTTTACACTTCACACAATATAGATCCATAATTTATGTACAGATATATGAATATAATTGATTTTTCAGCGACTAAAACAAGAGAACCAGTTAAGCATCATGCAGCGCTACCAAACTCTATCCGCGCAATTATAATATGGCCCTCTGGATCCGGCAAGACGCAATTGTTGCTCAATTTAATAATGAGATGGATGAAGTGGGATAAGTTGTATTTAGTTGCTCCTAGCGTAGATGATCAACGATGCTATGAAGTGTTAAAGGATTTTAACGAGAATGCATCAGAAATTAAAGGTGAGAACGTCATTGATTTTATAACTGATGGATGACCTTGATGAGAGCATTAACAATTTAGTCGTGTACGACGATGTGATGTTAGACAATCAAAGAAACCCAGCTGGTATATTTTCCCGAAGCAGGCATAAAAACACCGACATGATATATGCAACTCAACGCTACACTCAGATTCCAAAAGTGATCAGAGATAACTGTAATATTCTTGCTGTGATGAAAGCGTTGATACACATACGCTACGAAATATTTGGCAGACATGGTGCTCTGATATGGACTTCAGTCAATTTTGAAATTTCTTTAGTCATGCGCAGTCAATCCCGCATGGATTTATAACAATAAATTTACATGACCCTCGAACACGATATCGTATCGGACTCGATCAAATATTTGGTTGAAATAAATTGTTAATTTGTAGCAGCAGGGGGGGGGGGGGAGGCGATGACAACACCGTTGCGACGTTTCATGGTTAAGCAATGAAAACGCGAACAGAGTTTCAACCGCGCAATCTCATGTTTTGAGCAAAATGTTTTTGGTTAAAACATGAGATTTCGTAGGAAGGCTCTATTTTCCGTTTTGAGGGTTTAAATTGATTTTGTCGGAAATAGTTGTCGGATTCGCCCCCCCCCCCCGCTGCTACATCATCTCTAAACTATCAAACGTATGCTCCACCATATTTTTTTACGCAGTTTGCCTAAATTTAACGGATTAAAATAAGTCGTTCAGGCATTTTTAATTGTGACGCCCTGGTAGTACATCTGCAACAATTTTAGAAAGCAAAAGTCTTGCCTATGGATACACTAATGGAAATGTGTCTACTTTTCTGGGGATGGGGGATGTGATAGATAGCTGCAGAGCATATAATGCGTTAAATAATCTTTCTTCCTTAAAAGTTGTAATCTAAATTGAATTCACATCTTTGATATATAATATAAAACAGCAATCAACAAACTAGTGAAAAACATAAAAGCTATAAATTCAGATGTGCTCACAGATAAATTAAAAATTCGATTTATCTTTTCGTTAGATAAAAACACTCTGGAAGGCGAGACACATGGAAAAGGGAGCAATTCCGAACATGCTGGTATGACCATTCGCATTTATCCGAATGATAAAATATATATCAAGCCTATGTAAAAGATATATATAACAAATTTACATTCAGAACCTGGTTTACTCACAATCTAGTTTCATAATGTTTGTAGTTGTAAACTGCATTTCAAATGCCAGAGCTTCTTGGAACTACAGGTGAGAGCTCAGTGCCGAATGGGAACCACGGTTGGACGAGCTACCCCTCGAAGAGGTATCCATGTTTAGCCAGCAAGAGGTGTTAATCCCTCCCAGGACACCATTATACGCAACATATACTGTATGTAAACACAAATTAAAATTTTTATCTTGGCTTTCTTTGGGTGATATTGGTCAACCCGGCTGTTTAGGTGGCCTAGTGCATAGAACATCGACCTTGTCATACCAAAATATGAGATAATTGTCAGTGCAATATTCCATTTGCTGTATGAGCAATATGGATATAGAAAGACGAGAAAGGTAACGTAAGTCAGTTTTATTACGTAAGATATAGACGCCCTATATTGTCCTACAGTATAGATTGTATGTAAGTACTCGCAAAAAATAATAAAGTAAAAGCTTTGACTTAAAAGTGAACGCAAATAATTATATAGTACAACATAATGCAATGTCAAATGGCAGCTGGAAAATAAAATCATGAAAGCCCTTTTGTTAGCATTGTTCAATATGATCATTTTCTGTCATTATTATGACTAGTAGTAGTAGTAGTAGTAGTAGTAGTAGTAGTAGTAGTAGTAGTATCATTATTGTTATAGGTATTATTATTATTATTATTATTATTATTACTGGTTGCTAACAATAATTATGTATTTATTTATACAGATGGCAAGATTATCTACGGTTTGGTTGTTGTCTTTGCTATGCTGCTTGTAGCATTAGTCATAACAGCGCTTGTCTGTATTCTCAGGTATGTAGACGTATATGTATGAACTGTTTATATATATATATATATATATATATATATATATATATATATATATATATATATATATATATATATATATATGTTGCATTGCAATTGCGTGGTTTCTACAGATATCAGTGGCATGTACACTGGTCCTAATGTGTATTTGTCTCAAGGATACAGGTTGTAAGGATCCTGTTACATACCGTATAAAAGGCAGCTAGGTTTAACGATGACTATTGTTAATTTTAATTTAATAATTGCCTGCTTTTGATAGAGGTGACAGTTAATTTTATAGGTGCCTGTTTTTAATTATTTGTAATATTTATACTTGATAATGGAACAGTGTGGCTGTTATATTTAGTGATGAGAACATTACGTGTCCTTTTAATGTAAGTACCTACTCTACACAGCGTTGACATCTAACTTTGTCGTACGAACTTTAATTCACCTTAATATCTACATTTATCAGCAATATCTTTAATTGTTCTTTACATAATGTAGCATGAGTTGCACATTGTCGACGTTTATATATTGTCACCTCCAATTCACAAATTCTGAAAGTTTAACAAAACTTTGCCGCCAAGGAGGCTGTTATCGAGGCTACATCTCCACCTGCTATCGTCGTTCCTCAACTATCTAGACAAAGCCGATTTTATTGCGTCATATATATAAAACTTTTCTAGTTACTATATAATTAGCTTTGTTTTTTGCACAAACAAACACACGCACGCACACACACACACACACACACACACACACCACACACACACCAACCCACCAACCAACCTCCACCTTCCCCCCCACACATACATACATACATACATACATACATACATACATACATACATACATACATACATACATACATACATACATACATATATATATATATAAATATATATATATATATATATATATATATATATATATATATATATATATATATATATACGTTATGTATATTTATCACACATGTATTGGAGTAGACGACAAGTATCACAAGAAAGTATGAACATAAGTGCAACCCATTCTACCAGAGACCAACACGCAGTGCAGGAAAGGGACATCATCAACCCTCTATATGAACCATTAAGACATAATCACGCTGAGAACGAGAATCTTCAACCTTCATATTTAACCGTCATCTTCGATCGAGGAAGGCAAGATGTTGCG
Source organism: Unio delphinus (assembly GCA_029339505.1). Lineage (NCBI taxonomy): Eukaryota > Metazoa > Mollusca > Bivalvia > Unionida > Unionidae > Unio > Unio delphinus. The sequence goes on from JAQISU010000036.1 coordinate 5,289,639, forward strand.
ATCTAAAAACCTGGTTGTTCACAGTTTGATTGACTTGGACAAAGAACATATAGAAGAAAATGACTACAAATATGGGCCTACTGATGTGTATGATCTATTTTTTATTTTAATTTACTAAGTGCCTGCTTTTAAAAGAGGTGAAAGTTTTATAGTTGCCTGTTTTTAATTTCTTTGTAATATTTATACTTGATAATGGAATAGAATGGATGTTATATTTAGTGATGCGAACATAACATGACCTTTCAATATAAATACTTGCTCTACACAGCGTTGTCAACTAGCATTGTCATTCTGATATACGTTCATGATACACACATACATGTCTAATGATACCAGACCAAGCTGAACATGTGACTGCATATACAGATATGGCAATTATATTTAACCCTGATAGCTCAATTGACAGCGATATATTTAATTGTCTTGTATGCATGGGTGCATGATTTGAACATTGTCGATGTTAGATAATGGCGTCCATATTTACACATGCTGAAACTGTAGCTAAACAATGCCGTATAGGCGGTTATTATCGAGCCTCTATTGTTACCTGTCAGCGTCGTTCCTCCACTATATAGATTATTCAGATGGTATTGTGTCATATATGCAACAATGTTTATTCTATTTTCTACACACACACACACACACACACACACACACATATATATATATATATATATATATATATATATATATATATATATATATATATATATATATATATTATATTATATATATATATATATATATATATATATATATATATATATATACTTTATGTTTTGCTATCACAAATTTATTGGAGGAGGCAAGTATCACAAAAAACGTGCAAACGGAAGTGCAACCCATTCTACGAGAGAGCAACACGCATTTTGCTGGAAAAAAAGGTCAACAACCCTCCATCTAAGCAATCAATAAAAGCTCACACTAACTAATAAAATCTTCAGTCTTCCTATGAAAACGTTATCTTCGTTTCTGGACAACAAGCCGTTGCGATACATCAACTTGGTTATTCAAACCCTGAATATGACAAAATAAACTTGGACAAAGCACATATTCAAGAAAATGACTACAAAGATGGTGATACTCATGTGTATGATCACGGATCTCTGCATAAGACTGAGGAACAGTACGACGTGATGAATATGCCTGGGGTTATGACCCCAATTATGAATGAAACCTATGATAGGTCCAATTTGTTAGAGATCGCAAACTCAACTACATAGAAAAGACAGTATAGAGAAGTGTCTGAAATATAAAACAGAGTTAATGATTGTACTACTATGGAGGGTATACAATTTAAACATGAAAAGAGGCAATATTTTGTCCAGAAAATGAATACAAAATTGAGAAATCGACTAATGAGCGTAATAATGATAAAGAAAAACTACTCATGAATTACCGACTATGGTGAGAAAAACAATTTACAACAAAAAAATCAAATTATAAGTTAACAACTTATCCATATTTCCAGCTTTATTTGCGTTCTGTACGTAATTCACAATATTTCTTTGAATCTATATCATGTTTGTAAATTCATAATAATGACCACAGAATAAGTGTCGAATATTTGCAATGGTACAATATAATATGCATACATAGTTGATATGACACATTATGTTGGAATATTATGACTGTGCAAAGATATTGTTGTTACATACATTTTCTTAGTATTTTTCTGTTCTCATGACGGAGCGAAATGTATCAAGAGGAACTCAGTTACACGCCAGTATCCATTGCAACAAAATGGCAAGTGAATGTAATCCAACGCAATTTGTTTTGAGCACTAATAATCCGGCAGTTATTGAAACTGCCAATATCACTCCGTTTATGTTTAATAAATACAAATTAATTATTTCATGTTGAATCGCAACACGACAAATGTTTTAAATGACTTAAAACATGATCAAACCACATAATAGAGGTATTACAATTATGCAAATGAAGGTACGTACAAACACTGTCTTCAAAATGGGTGAGGGGAAAATCGATTACACAGTGAAAAAGAGTCTTAATAACAATATTTATAATAATAATAGTACTAGTACTACTACTACTACTACTACTAACAATAATAATAATAATAATAATAATAATAATAATAATAATAATAATGTATTAACATATTGCACTGCAAAATTAAATAAATAATTTATTTCCCTTGACAACTGATATAGCTTAAAATACATGAATAGTATTGTCAATTAAATACTTTGTTGTAATAAAGTTCAATAGTCTAGAATTCAGAGGTGTTCCGAATGATTTACAATACTGAGTGTGATGATGTGATAGTATTCTCTAATATATAATGTGTAAAAATCATTGATGTATCTGAATAGCACAATGCAATATGTCTTAGAACGAATTTCATATTACTTCCAAGGTACAATTTTTTTAAGTCAATCAATACCCACATTGTTACCTCAAACAAATCTAAAATAAATATCCTAACTTAAGGCTGAACACAAATACAATGCTGTCTATCCTCCTTCAAGAAACGATGACCATATCCATGATATAAAATCACAGAAATAAAATATCTATGCAAAATGTTGTTTATCAGAAAGACATTAGTTATTTAACGACAAATTCTTATAATTAATTATGGACAAAAGACAATCACACAGTACAGATTAGAATGCAATACGAATTATACAATACAGATCGACGTAAAATTGAAACATTAGTTACATATATCTGTGTGTGTATGTGTGTGTGTGTCTATGCCATAATGTGTGTGAATGTGTGCATTGTACACTTATCTTTAGAACTATTCTCAATATAGTGGATGAGGGTAACGAATAACGATATATACATTGAATAACGTAATATTTAAAGTTAAACCAGGATGATGTTATGATAACATCTGAACAATAGTAAGAGACTGTCTTCTAACCTCTTAACAAAACCGGAGAAATGTGCTTATCAATTTTGCTCAGTGTATGATGCGTATATACATAAAACAGACGTATATGTCCATACAAAAGTCGTATGTGCAAAACAGCGCCGTATATGTACATAAATAACCCATTAATGGAATTGTATATAGCTCTATAATTTTGTAATTCCTGATATTTGATAGTATTTAATTGTTCCACGTTTTTCTTCATGACTGTGTGTTATATAGAACATATATATTGTTAGATTTTCTCTACGTTACCCGAGGCTGTTAAGAGCGTAATATTACATCTAATTGAGAAATATGTATACATATGCTTTAAAATGTAAAACTAATATTCCTACAAACAATCCTTTTGGATGAAGTTCTCATTGACTGTGAAGAAATTCACCGTGCTCATTATCTTTAAATATAATAATATTCGATAATTATTGTGAAATATTTGAAGCAGTACTGGAAAATGCATTTTTGGACGTCGTGATACTTGGCGGAACACAATGTATCCGGTGTTGATATTTATACAGAAGTTTTTATTCCCTTTATCAGTATTATTTTGGATCATTTACCTAATGTCATAATCTCTTCCCACATTTTTATTAATTAATTTGTATAATTAAATGTTTGTAAAATGTCAAAACAAATTTATGTTTCGCTTCTGTATGTTACTTTGTTGCAACCATCGGTATAATAACAATAAATACAACAACTAATTCCACTGCCAGATTTGCATGCTTGAGTCGATAGGAGTTTTAGAAATTTTCCCGAGTGATCTCTCTAGAAAGGTTTGTAAAAGAGGATGTCGTTAACATACGCATTACAAGTATCTAGACGACGACTATCGGTTTCAATAAAGGCTGCAATTATTTCCGAAGAGCCCTTTATATTAAATGGCTTCACATTATATTGATTAATTCCATCATTTGTTGCAACCGCAGACATTTTTTTCCCCTATTATTGAGTCTAAACTGTAAAAATCTTATATAAGACGTAACACCTGCAGACATATTCCGCATGTCCTATTTTGTTAATGCGATCTTGGCACATAAGATGAATCGTTTTTAGTAGAAAGTTGGCTTTTCTTAAGTCAGTTCACATTTGCAATGTATTATCAGGTACAATAAAATACCGTTTGGGGAAATTTACCTTATTATATTAAATCATTATCCAACTCATACTGACTTTCCGTTTGCAAATAATGCTGCTTAAGAGAATTCATTCTAGTGATCTTGCACACAGTCAAGAACATAATGTTATATTTGTTCTTTTCGGAACATCAGTCAACATATGCACATAACCACATTGCGACTGATTAGTTCACTATGTTCTTCTAGTTGTGGTAGTAAAAGATTCTGCTCTCGATGTTTTAATATTTTGGAATATCAAACTTGATTGATTGATTGATTGATTTTTAACGGTGTACCAGCACATTTAGTCTATTTAGCGCCATACAATAGGTTGTATTTATACATGTTTAAAATAATTAAAGGTTTAATATAGACCAGCGATATAGGAAACCAAATAGTTCAAGTAAAATCGCAAGATGTTGGTAACAGTAAAATATGAAGCTCCCCAATCAAAGGGAGATGTAAATGGTGTATGTTCAGGAAAAGTTGTTGAACATATTAGGCCGTATTTGCATTAGATAACAATGCTCTAGAATACCTAGGACATATGTTAAATTGCATGATAGTACATCTACAGTATGTGGTACACACCCGATAAATTAACTTCGCTAAATGTCAGCCACATTTAAACATCTGAAGATAACATGGTTCTTTCTGTATCAGCCTCTCAGTTGTGTTATTGGTAAAGCGTAAGTCGTTTACTTACTTATACTTATCTAAGAACCATACATTTAGCCGTAAAGAAATTTTATTGCATGGGCAAAAGTGAGACAGAGAACTATATCATCAGGTTTAAAACTCCATTCTAATGTATTAATGGCATACCTTAATACATTTTTGATTGGACAGATATTAGATCTGTTACGGCTACTTCACATAAATCAGCCAAAGTAAATTTGAAAAAGTCACCAAAAGAAATTCAATATGGTTTCATTCAATGAGCATTGCATTTCAATAACTTAAATGATTTGTAGATATCATTTCTTTCGAACGTCATATTAAAAAGGGACACACTATATCTTGAACAAATGTCAAAGCAGCAAGCAATAGCAAATGAGCAATCTGATAAATGTTGTTCTCTGTTTCAAAGCCATATGATTACATCGTACGTTTCAAAGTTTGAAGAAGTTGTTCCAAAGCCATTTAGACTTGCAGGATGATAAGAAGACGATTTACGCTTTCTGGTGTCTTCTTTCTGCTTCTTGATATATTCAACTTTCATAAGCCAGGACATATTTGGGGACGCCAATAATGAAATAAAATATCTTTCTTCGGATATGTTTCTATGGCTGTATTTGCAATTATTTCAAACGAATTACCTCTGGAAATATTGTCGATGCAGAAAATGTTGTCAACATATATTGGTTGTGTGGGTTGGTCTTAAGCAGGGTAGCCGTGTATTCTTCCAGTATTCTGCTAAATGATTCGTCAAATGAGGCAGTAAGATGCACAACAGCCTTATATTTCATTTGATTGGGTATTCCTAAAATGTGACAAATGCATTAATTATTTATTATTTGGCATATTGTCTTTATACACAGAGTTAGAGGATTACAAATATTGCGTTTGCCAAAATTACAAGGGTAAAGGTAACTATATCAAGACACACTCACACTAATACATTATAGCTGTATGGGTTTGAGATGTATTGTGACTAAGTGCTTACTTTTAAGGTTCATCGTTTTAACAACATTATTTCGTTAACTACAAAGCGTATTATTGATTAGCAAAAGTTGAGTGCGCATGTAATGAGGATGATATATTTGATGAAACCAATGTCAGTGTTTGGTCAGATTATAAGACGCCATTAATTGCGTTCATTGCTTCATTCTATATTGCATGCTGTTGCTTCCAACATTTGTTTAGTCTGTTAATATCTGAAACGGTAAAACCAAGCTTGATCTGTCTGAAAACATTTGAGATATTTATTGAATCAAGCGAATATATTTTACCATCTTAAACGTTCTCAAGTCTAATTGTTATTCATTAGTGTTTGGTGTCCTATGTACGTTTTAAAGTATGTGTCCCACACAATATTGATTTGGTTTGCATGGCAACGTGATATTAATCAAAGAATTTACTATTACATTAATAAAAGAATCACAGCAAAGAGATATAATATTAAATATATAAAATCATATACAAAGGATATCGCAACAATCCAATAGCAGATGCATAACAAAATGCTTTGTATAATTAACAAATATAAATTGGAATACAAAAACGTGATGCTGATGGTATCATATCGTAGTTTAATACAGCTTATTCTGTTTTTAATATGAGTGAATGACTATTACAATCTGAAATGAGTTATGCAACGTTAACTAAAATATTAACGAACTACATGAACTCTATGAAAACAACAAAGAACAGCAGACAGTATAAAATATATCAATATACAATTGATGAAAAGAAAGACAATTGTCAGGTTGATGAAAGTTATGTATATCATGGTGCGCAAAGGTAACATTAGCACGATTGTCAATACGAAGATCCCATTTATAGTTAATCACAGCTACATAACCAAAGATGTTTAGATAACATGTTCCTGGAACCAAACTGCGATACAAAAGAGAGAGCGCCAAACTGAAAAACAGATGCAACACTAGTAACAGGGATAGTCGAATTATATAGTTAAATGATAAGCACATCACATAAACTCATGTCATGGGCATGTGAAGCCATACAAATGTATTGTTTATCAACAACGTTAAGGACATAATATGGTATATTGTCAGTTTAAGCTACAATATTAGTTGCTTCATAATAGATAAGGAAATTAATATTGTAATATGACTGAACTGCATGGTAAACACTAGTATTGACAAACGCGATTTGATAAATCAATCACGTTAAATAAATATATGACGTTTTAGCCGAACTAATCATCTGTCAATTAACAGTGCATTTCGATCTCACTAAAAGCGTGTAAACATCGCCACTTCCTTGTGTCAGTATTTACTTCTGACAGAACGAAGACCTGGTAGGTTTAGTCAGATTAACGCAAAATATATTTCAAAGTTGACCTCTTTCTTCTAGATCAACCGACCTGGAAAAGGCAAGACAACATTGCGATTGCAGAAATATTCGGCATATAACATAGTCCGTCCACTAAAATTAATGGCTCATACTGAATTTCGGTCGACCGAAATTGGGTCATTACATTTCCGGCACATTCAATATTTCAGTGACACCATATGGGTGAGGAAGAAAACCAGTATATACATATCCTACTTTTGGATGTTAATTATATATCATAATATAAAATATACATATCATATGTAACATAATATAATATATACATATCATATGTAACATAATATAATATATACATATCATATGTAACATAATATAATATATAAATATCATATGTCACATAATATAATATATACATATCATATGTAACATAATATAATATATACATATCATATGTAACATAATATAATATATACATATCATATGTAACATAATATAATATATACATATCATATGTAACATAATATAATATATATATATATCATATGTAACATAATATAATATATACATATCATATGTAACATAATATAATATATACATATCCTACTTGTGGATGAAATAGTATTCTTAATTATGGAGCATAATGCGATGCTTTGATCATACCAAGTGAGATAATAACCTTGTTCATATTTTTGTAAATGAAAATCTTTACTACCGTAGATGATACTTGCCAATATTCAAATTTAAATTCTTAACACTAGTTAGCCATGTTAATGGATGGGAAAGATTGCCGCCATCGCTTAACTGCTCGAGAATCGTCTCTACTGATTGTGTTCTATATATATATATATATGATATTTATGCTTGTTTTCTAACATCGTTTACATTATTATGTTTCATTGGTTGTTCCATTCGTATGTTTTAATTCATCTCCTTGTTTTGGAAACAAGAACAAATATATGTTTTTCTCTCAGCTGTTTTGTCCCACTCTTAAGACGTAATTTGTTTTTGAATAAAACACCGTCACGTATACCCCTTACACTACGACGAATCCTCATTAATTTGATTAAATGATCACACCTTGGTTCTAGATACTACATTGTGCTCAAGACTGAACGAACTGGAAATTCATTCATCATTTCTTAAATGTAAACGGAAGCGAAAAATGAAACTTTCTTTCACAGCCGGCCGGCATAGAACTGTAAGAAGGATTCCAGTTATCTCCCTTTCGCCCGTAACGGATAAACAACTTAAAAATTATGCCGTTAATTTTAATAATCTGATTCAAATTCCTCTTAAATAGTCAACCGTTGTGTCAGCTGTCCCAGGGATACCACTACGTATTGCATTATTCAACGCTCAATCAGTAGGATCACCGCAAAAACGCACATACATTGCTAAATTTATCAACGACCATGATTTTGAAGATTTTTTCCTGACAGGGACTTGGTTATATTCGGAAGTTGATGAATCTAAGTGTGTGGATTTAACTCCCATTTATTACTCCATCAAGTCTAATCCCCACAACTCTCGCAGAGGTGGAATTGCTGTAATTACAAAGAATACCATGATCAAATGCCTCAAATACAACACAAACTTCAACTTCTGCCACACATCGTTTGAACTAGTCCAAACAACGCTCACACTGGAACAAAGATAGGTCCTTTCTTCTGTCTTTACCGTCCTCCTCCTAGAAGAAAAAACAAGCTGACTGAATCTCTCTTTTTGGAGCACTTTCCAAATCTTCTAGAGGATGGAAATTCGATAGGTGGCAACCTAATTATTCTTGGAGATTTCAACTTTCACTATAACTGTCCTGGTGAACCAAACACGTCAAAACTCCTAGATTCTATTCATGTTTTCAATCGTAAGCAATCACTTAACCAACCTACCCATAAACTTGATCACATTTTAGACTGGTTTCTTTATAGACCTGATGATAATATTCTGCAATCAACCCTTGTATCCCACGAACTTGTATCGCATCACCTCTGGATTGTATGCCATCTCGACGTATCAGTCCCAAACCCTACACCTCTATTTGCTACTAAGAGAAACCTCTGTATGATAAATATAAACAAAGTCATGCATGCCATCCAAAAAAAACTAACAACGTTCTTACATTCAACAGCGGAACAACTTGATAACTGCCAGAGTTCATTGCTAGAAAAACATGCCCCAGCCACCAAATTCAGAGTATCAATAGAAAAGTGTTCTCTTTGGTAAAGTAGTGTTAGGGAACAGCTTCGCACTGCTAAAAGACATCGCCGAAAAGCAAAGAGGCTTTGGCTTTCCACCAGACTCACTATTCATAAACAAATCTACGAAGCCGCTCTGAAGAACGTCACAAACATAGTGCATTTAGCCAAATCATCCCACTACAGTACTAAGATCACAAAGACTTCCAGCTGCAAAGAGCTCTTCGAGATAACTAACAAACTAATGTCAAGGAACAAATGTACACCACTTCCAACAACTTTCTTTCCACTAGACCTACCAGACCAATTTGCAAATTTCTTCGATGACAAAGTTCAAATCATTAGAGATTCGCTTGACAGTACAATTTCAACTGATTCGTTACCATACAGTTATGATGCAGAATTTCAGTGACAACCGTTAGGAAAATTTGAACCTTTTTCTATAGATTTAGTACGGCCAATCGTGATGAAAAGTGCACCAAAGTCTTTTGAATTTGATCCAATTTCGACATCACTGCTGCTTGAGTGCTTACACCCAATATTGCCTTCACTAACTGATGTTATTAACATCTCTTTCTTATCAGGGGAATTCCTATCCTTTTTCAAAACTGCCTTCGTAAAGCCACTGCTGAAGAAACCAACACTGGATCTTAACTATTTAAAGAACTACCGCCAAATTATACTCTCCCATTCATATAAAAAATCTTAGAAAAGGTTGTTCTAACTCAACTTGTATCTCATTTGAATTCAATCAGTCTTTTTAGCAATGTACAGTCTCCATATCGCCTTTGCCTCAGTCCGGAAACTACTCTGTTGAAAGGTTTTAGTGACATTCTCTCTGCTTTGGATAGTGGAAAGATTACTGTCCTCACTCTGTTATTTATCTGCAGCATTTGACACAATAAACCATGATATATTACTTCACCGTCTCCAGCATGTATTTGGCATTTACAATATAGCATTACAGTGGTTCAAGTCCTGCTTAGTCAACAATACACAAATTATATATGCTAATGTAATACACTCCAGCCCAGTTGACGTATGTTGTGGTGTTCCACAGGGATCTGTTCTTCGACCTGTTCTCTTAATTATGTATTCTCAGCCGCTTTGAAGTGTTATAGATCCTCCCCCAGTGTCGCACCAATTGTATGCTGATGACACCCACATGTGCAAGTCTAGCCACCCAACTGAAGTTGATGCTACTATCCATGGAGAATAGAAGTGCATTTCGGATGTGAAATCATGGATGACATGTAAGAAGCTGCAGACGAATGATGATAAAACTGAAGCTATTATGATCACAATACAAAGACTTTCTCATTCACATCTTTTACCTCAGACAATAAATAGCAGCAACACCAACATTAAATTCTCACAGTCAGTACGGAATCTAGGCGTTACTTTAGACAGTACTCTCACTTTGCACCAACATTTAATGAACATCTGCAGGACTGCATATCATGAACGTATCAGTTCCATTCGTAAATATCTTTCAGTTGATGCCACAATAACACTTGTGTGTTTATTAGTACTTTCAAGACTGGACATTTGTAACTTAATTATGTCTGGTTCATCACAATATTGACTCCAGAAACTTAAAAAAGTTCAAAACCTAGCTGCACGGATAATCTTTAGAGTACCTCGTTCAGAGCACACCTCATCCTACACTGGTTATCAATTCGATACAGAATCAAACGCAAAATTTGTTCTGACAAAAACAATGCAATTGGAGAACATAAAACATGCTGAAAACATATAAGGTACAAAACATGATTAGGTCGCTAATTATTTCACATTAAATATACAAGTATATCTATGGATATATCAGTTGACCTTTCTTTACTTTTTTTCTTTAAAACAAAGGAACGTAGAACGATTAGCAATATAAATAACAAACTTACAAACAATTTGCATTTTACTGTATGTTTTCCTTCTGGTATAACTACAACTACATGTATGTAGTTACCCAACTGCCTCTGTTTGACTTATATTTGTGCTAGTCCTACTCCAAACCAGTTTCCAACAGTCGCTATATTTTGCGATAGCTGACTATGGTATGACTGGATGACAAAAACAGTTTGAAATGTTGCCCTCACATTGTCAAACACGGCCGTAAATGAGAGAGAGAGAGAGAGAGAGAGAGAGAGAGAGAGAGAGAGAGAGAGAGAGAGAGAGAGAGAGAGAGAGAGAGAGAGGGGGGACGGGAGGGCTTAAATTAGAAAAAGTTAAATAAGAGAGAGTATACTAACATATAAGTGGTCGTATCTGATCAGATACAGATATTTAAACTTCAAATACTTCAAATACATTTGTTTCAATGCAGTATGCGTTAAATATCAAGCAGAATGTATCAACATATATTACAATAATACGGATACGTTTCTATTTATAAAGGATATATATGTATTAGATACATAGATATGTATCGGGATATGAGCTTTTGCGTTTGAATAAACTATGACGGAATTGTTGCCATTCTTATTTATCATTCATTAGTTGCGTCTCTTCCAGATGTGTTGATGTTCATACTGATCGTTTCAACATTATTAATTATAATTGCTTATATTTCCACACGATCGCTTTTAGTTCCATATTGTTTGGCATATTTAATTAATTCTCCAATATATGTTTCTAAAACAAAATCCTCCTAAATATACAAATAACTGATAAATAAACATTAGTCCTTGTAGAATTCATTGTTAAAAATAAATCATATCTTATTTTATTAGGCAGTCTGTTCTTCAATCATTTATATTTATATTAAGTCCTTGCTATAAAATAGCTAAATATGTCATACATAAATAATCACGTACACGATTTTAGGGAAAGATATATAGGCATTCTATCAGACAGTAAAGAATTCATACGGCGGTTAGTTAATAGCCATGTAATAAACCGTATTCATACAAGGATAGTAATCCTTATTCTGTTTGCTTTATGCCTTATTTGTTTAGTATTTAAAAGCACTGCAGCTTTATCTTTTAGTGAACATCACTAAAGAATACTAGATAAATAGATAAGTTTAAAGATAAAACGATAACTAAACCAATTACATACATTTGTATTCATCTATATTTAGTTGCAGCCAACGGCGAAACATTTGAAGTGAATATTACATTGACATGGAATGTATCACTCATGTACTGTGAAACTATTGGGAAAGTGCTTTTGGATGTAATGGACAATAATCCTGAGATTATCCCTATGAACAGACTTAAGGAAGGAAATCAGAACTGGGTTGCTTCTAGAATATAAAATTAGGTTATTTTACCAAGTTTCCTGGTGAGAATAAAGATAATTTTAGTTCAATGTTTTTCCAAAACAAATATTTATCCTCTGTAACATTCATATACAATATCAAGAAGCTTCATTGGCTATTGTTTACCAAGTACAAACGTCACATTCATGGTCATGCGTAGACATGCGAGACAGCTGCCAATACCATCTTTGAAGGCGTTTGGTAAGACTCGGTTAAGTTTAGAACCAGCGAACTCTCAATTACGAGGTTTAACGACTTAGGCCACAGAAACATAATATCATATGAAAAGTGAAAATATTGTATCATTTCATTTTGGCATTGAAATATCTCCTAATATCAATTCCAAACACAAAGATGCCGATATTGTGTATATCGATTAAATCAGAATCTACTGGAATCCACTCAAAGCAAATAAAATAGTTGTTCTTTCACAAATATATGTTCCTATTCACTAAATATTTAATATCAAAATAATCTTTCTGCATTGATATTTTAACTCTGTTACAGTGTTAATACGTCGATAACAAAATATTCCAATACTTAATATTAATTTCAGTCAAAAACATTTTACATAATTCTCTGGCACATGAAATCCTTCACATTGTTTTTTGTTTCGAGTTATATCGTCAATATTGTTGAAGCTTTGCTACTGAAGGACAAACAATACCTTCCAATGTTTCTTAGCAAATTTATAAGCACTTTTTGTCGATATTTCGTTAGTTTCTTAATTAAATTTGATTGCTGAGCATATCCTTTCTTAGCTTACAGCCAACGTTAAGAACACTAGCTTCCTTTACACATTTCGAATATCCGCCTATTTTGGGCTACAATTCAACACTTTTGAACGACAGAGTTAGTCTTTGATTTAAATTTGCTTGTGATTTTAATGAGAAACGTATTCAATACCTATCCAATTGAGTTATTTATTTAGTGAAGCGTTTATCCTTACGTATGTACTGTATTTAGTAGAATGATATGATCATAAGACACTCTTTGGGTGACATAGCAGCACATACTTTAAATTTATCCAAATGCTTGCGATGGATATCTAAACACATATAAATGTCAATGCAAGAAGCCTTCCTTATGTTGTTTGAAGTTCGTTTTGTAGTTTGCTAGTGATGTCGCTTCCTTCTTCTTGTTATTAATGTATTCAAACTTGACATATTTTAACATGTTTTACCTCTGAATCAAACGGAGTGGAGACTAACAGAAAGTTTGTATATTACTAATCTGTGCTTGTATGGCAAGAGACGGAAAACGGCAATCACCCACATGGTAGAAACACTCAACAAATAATGTATTTCTCAGGAATATAAAGTAGGAACTTTTAAACAATTGACAGTACTTTTAATTAAATATCCTAAAAAGACCTAAACGTTTATATCACAAGAATATTGTTATAGCGATCCAAATAAATTCAAGTTGTGTTCCAAATATATTTCAATCCTCGCAATCTAGTTTTATAATGTTTGTAGTTTTAAACTTCATTTCAAATATATGGGATTGTACCAGACATAAGTTCATTTTCCTTCTTAATGAAACAAAAGTATTGTTATACATATATCTTCACTTATTTAAACAAATGAAATAAAATGTTCTGACTGCAAAATGTTGATGGCGTATAGCAGTGTGGTATTTCAGTTTTTTTCTTAACACATCAGAAAACACATTCACGCGATCTGTGCCATTAATTGGATGATACAGTGGAGCCGTAATTATTAAACATAATCGTGGCTGATAATTGTGAATGCAACCCACGCATATCGTCTATTTTACAGACATATACAAAACTAAGAGAGCTAACACAAAGAGTATTATGGAACTTTAGGAAAGAATGCGTTATACGTTTGTATGCGCTACTGGAAGCAAAGAGTAACAAGTGCAGAATAGTAAAGCTCTGACTTAAAAGCAAATACAAAAATCGATATTGTACAAAGAGAATACAAGATTATACTGATCACACGCAACATACAATAAATGCCACAATAGCTCGTTATGGTCATTGATCCTTAAGACAATGTATTGTTAATGGTATTATATTGTTATTGTATCATCATCATCATTATCATCATTACTATTATCATTATTCCTTTAATTATTATTCTTAGGCTGTATTATTATTATAATTGGAGACTTTTTGATACCAATAATTATGTTTTATGTTTATAGTTGGCACGATCATCTGCCTTTCGGTTTATGTGTCTGCTATTTTACTCGTAGCAATAGTCATTAATACCCTTGCCTGTGTTTTGAGGTATATTGGTGCTTTTCTTATATCAATCCACACCTATATTGATCTTTGCTATATAGGTTATTTACATATGGAGAAACAAACACACAACTTGACCGTGTTATGTAAGTGTCCGATATATTGCTTTGACATCTATCGTTTAACTTGCTGTATAGGTAGATGTCGGACGTAGAAATGATCGTTGACATTGTCAAGAAACCTTTTACTATATATAGGTTTCATTTGTACTTGACCATGTTGGATAGATAACTTCTATTTTTACATATAACGAGGGACGTCATTTCAATTATTTGCAGACTGGTGGTTGGGATGGGAGTAAAACTGGACGTGCTTGTTAATAGAGGCTACATAAACGTTGTAGTACATATAAATTCAAGGTTGTAATATATTCCTGCAACAACATTACTTTGCTATACAGGTACCTACAATACATAAATGACGATCATGGCATTGTTGAATACGTATGAAAAATGTTTCTCGAGAGGCCTTAAGTTAGTATCTTGTTATATTTTTGTTTTAATATTTACAACACATATATTGCAGGAGGCGATTGAACTGTCACAAAATAGAAATAAGTGCAAACAGTTCACCAAGTGAGCACCACGTACTGCAATGCACCAACCCCCAGCCAAGCCATTACGAAAAACGCACAGTAAGAACGAGCATGTCCAGATTTCATATGAAAATATTGTCCACTTATGTAGTGATCAAGACGTCGAACTGGTATTTTAAATTATGTGCCAATAGAATATGATAAAATACGATTTGACAAAGAACATATACATGCTAATGATATCAGTGAGCACGGGATACATATTTATGACCATACATTTATATGCACAACTGAAGACCAGTACGACCTGACGGATTTGTCAGTAAATGTTTGCATGTTTGACATTTAATTTATCTAAAAATCAGTTCTGCTGTGATAATGTGACTTTTTTAGGACATATTGTGGGACATGGACAAGTGAGATAATTTAATAGCTGACGGTTTTTCATGTGTATAACAATATCTTATATCATATACATTGTGTCATTTATACAAGTTTTTTTTTTAAACCTCAGGTGTAACTTAGTTTGTGTTAAAAAAAAGTTTTATCATATAAACCTTTCTTTTTATTTTATGGGGAGGTGTTACGAATACTTGATGTAAGTCATTTATATTTATTTTTACTTTTGTTTGATTGTTGGATTTAAATTTGACATTTTAAGTTTTAAGATTCGTTCATTGAAGAGGTGTGGTGGGTGACCTTTACTTTACAGAGTAAACACCAGGTGTTCACCTCATTTCTGACCTGGCTTTAGAGTTGTAAACAAGTTTTTGAAAAGATTGGTTGGTTCCAAGGACAAAATGGAGATTTTGAATAAACATCTTTCTATTTTAGTTGGGTCATAAGATGTGCACGTGATTCTTTGAACGTAAATTTGTTCTGATAGTTTCTAGAGATCACGTGACCCCTTGTTTACGTAAAAAACACAGATATAAACCATGTTTTGGGAGAGATTTATTCAGTAGAAAATTGGGCTGTTAGAATATTAAGTTGTGGTTTCTTCGAGATTTGTTTAATTACCGTGTTCTGGAAATTGTGTCAATTCCTTTGGATCAAGAGGAATTATTTTGTTAGTTGTCTGGAAAAGAATATGTGCTCATAGATTTTCATTAACAAGAACTGCCTTCATCAAGAGACATCGTCTTTCATATTGGATACTTCGTTGAATTCGAACTTAGAGTTATTTGGACATTTTTATTGCCAGGATTTTTGCGATTTGTCTTGTGGATAATATTTTAAATTATTCTGGATTAATTTTGAAATTGATTCTTAAAACCGTAACTTTATTTTTCTTTTCTGAAAAAAATATTTGTACTTAATAAATTGTTTATTAAGTTTTTACAAGCTTGTTATTTTCACTCTTTTTATGTTACTGTTTATTCGAGCCTAAGCACGTAACAACATATGACTGTACATGTGATGAATTTGTAAGGGGCGCAAACGGCGATACAGGTTTGGGGAACCCAATGATTCGGCCAAACTGTGCAGTTCAACAGATTATGAATCATACGACTGTACAAGGGTCAAAATGTAATATGTTTGTCCCACTAGTTTTTTTTCAATTGGGTATATTTTCATTTAAATGAGATTATTTTGAATTGTAGCTGTGATCAGGAGATTTATTTGAATCTCATGTATAGTACATAACATTATTTGAAACACATATGAACACCTTATCATTATTCAAATCTTAAACGTAAGCCATTGTGAGATAATGTGAATCTCTCTTACAGTGCATACTATTTTTTAAAAGCATAAAAAGTCCATGTGTTTTCTTGAATTTGTATTTTAGATTGATATCATACTATCGTTTATTTTTGTTCAGTGTATGAATGTTTGTATAAGGTGATTTGATCAATTATATGTTGAAAGCGTGTGAGAATCATTATATGTATAAATCATACATTTTTCTTTATTTATTATTTTTATAAAGGTCCATCTTCCACACATTCCATTTGTTTGATAATTAATTTAATATAAAAATCCATTTGATTTCAATTATACAACAGTCATTAACTACTTTATTTAAATCCTTTTTCATCTTCCTCTTGTTAGTCTTCTGGTGTAAATCAAATAATAAGACTATTATGTACAAAAATTAATTATATTTAAAGAGAAATTATTTACTTTCATTCTAAATGTAGACACAATGATCAAAATAAGAACTTGATGGACGTCCAAGAAAACAATACAATAAAGGGATTAATCGCTCATTGCATCTTCCATAATTAAATGTGCATACAGAAGTAAATTTACCTTTATTTGAGTCCTGGTTATACTCTCCCGCTAGGGAATTCATTACTTACAGATCTCTATACGTGTATTCATCTATCACTCCGCATAGTTCGGATTGCTATTCTAACTCAATGAGTGGCTCGGAATATGATTTTCATTTTCAGATCTGGCCCAATTGTTGCGTCGAGGTATTGATTCAATACAAAAAAACACGGTTTGTATGACATCTGAGTACATAGTCAGATCTCAATTATTTCTAAGGAGAGACATTTGGATAATAAACATTTTACCGAGATCGAACAAACCCTGCCTCTTCAATAGTATTAGTATGTTAGTGAAATCAAAACACTATCTGCCTACTAAATATTATTAGCATCAATAAAGAGCAAAACGCAACGGCTCTACATCATTACATCTTTGCTGTTTATGATGAAGTTGTATTGTGGTTTCCCCATCATAATAAAAGATCAGCGGATAATTGAAACGAGTCAAATTTGCCATTCCGATTGGCCATCTGGTACCTAAGGTATAATATTTGTCATTCTTCGGTATTCTCGTTGAGACCGTCCATATATCATATCTTTCTATTTGCATTAATACATGTTTCCTTTATGCAAATAGTTTCGTTCAGCTATTTTTCATTTTCATAACTTCTTTAATGAAGTTTCTAATATTTCTCTCAAAAGAAAAGCTCTCGAACGAATCTTATTGCAAATCTGTACAAAGGGATGATAGTGTTCCCTCCATTAATTCATCAATTCCCTTTTAGCACAGCGTGCCACGCTCAATGTCTCTATTAAACGAAAACTTCTGCACGTGCAGAAATTTAGAAATAGGGATGTGATAAGGACGTTATGTTTTGTGCAACAATAAATATACAAATTAAATAAATTCTGCAACAATAATAATTTATGAAACGTTGTAGATGTTCCATGCGAAGTTCATATGACAGAAACAAAGAATACAATAAATGCGTTTGAATGTAAGTCAACGATCCTTTGCAGTGTATAGACAACAAAACTAAAACGTGATCTGAACAGAAACTTTTCCACATCTTGTTAAGTAAGATCCGTATACTTTATTTGATATTTATGAGGTTTAGTAATTACACATTTTTACAAATTATATTTACAAAATCTTACGGACAAAGATGATATATGTTGTTTTAGAACGACGGCTTACATTGGTGGATTATCGCAAAACTCCTTCTTAGAGGTGTGGATGTGGATGTGATGGCTTGTCGTGGCGAAGTGTCAACATTATGTTAGTGAGTTGCAAGTATAATAAAAGACTATAATACTTCCAAAGTAACGATATACTAGATCTCCTTCTAATTCTAGAAAAGACGAATTTAAAATAAAATTGAAAATTAGATTCAGTCCTCCCTTTACATAAGCAGTCTAGTGTCAGTATATATTTTGCAATACACCCCACTTGGGAAAGATTACCACTCAGTTTGTGTTTAACTTGAACATTTATTTGACCTAGCTGAACCAATTAAATGGTACAGAATTCTTCCAGAAACCTTATTACAATGAGTATTCAGTCCAAATCGCCTTTAAGTTGTAGAATCAATAATAGTATTAATAGCAAATGCAACTGTCAACATTTATTTATAGCTAGTATGTAATGTATGCGTTCCATAGCCTCATGTTACATAGTCAAAATCTTTACAATTAACCGAACATGAATAAAAATGCTAATATTACATAAATCATAAACCAGATTTACACATATCTCTCTCTGTCTCCCCCTCTCTCTCTCTCTTTCTCGCTTTCTCTCTCTTTGTCTTTCTCTCTGGATATATATATATATATATATATATATATATATATATATATATATATATATATATATATATATATATATACATATATATATATATATATATATATATATATATATATATATATATATATATATATATATATATATATATATATTCCTACTCCTCAGTGTGAGTAGAAGATTAAGTGAATCCTCAATCACGTAATTGATGAGTCAGGTAATGTATTTTAAAATTAGTGTCTACATGCTCAATCTTCTCATTCAGTGTTACGTTCTTGCCAACAATCTGTCGTCGATTTTACCTTTAGTTAATTTATTATAACATCCATTTCGTTTTCCATATTAGAGACTAGACTACATTATCCCGGTGAAAATTGACGCTGTCTTCATGCTAGGATTGCTATTGTTATACCACATCAACTATTGTGTAGTAGGTAAGGACTGTTTTTGTGACGTCCTTGTCAGTTCAAAACAGACAAATTAACACATTAATCAAAAGGACATGAACATGGTATCTAGTATATTGTGATTAGCTGGGCATTATTAACGTTCAATATGTAGAGAGGACATCCAACATTATCTAGCCGTGTGATACATTTAGCGTGCCCATACTATTTTATATTGCATTTTTTGTTGATGTAGTACACTCCTCTTGAGAACTATTATCAATAAAGTGGATAAGTGTATATGCAGTTGATGTATCATTATTCATTTAGTACCAGTCTGCACATTAAATAACGATATTAAAGGAACAAACCGGATGTACGAGTAATGTGCTGATCAATGTTGGTGTCAGTGTACGATGCGTATATACATATGGAAGACGAATATGTCCACACAAAAGTCTTATGTGTGCACTACACAAACCGTGACAAGCATATCGATAACGTTGATTTTCGTTGGATTGCCACTCTTCTTACTTAAGGATTATATTCATTAGAACTTATGATAACAATTATGTTACAATTGTTTTAATTTGCAATACCGTAAGTTGTTAAATATTTTCACTTTTCGCTTCTAGCGAGATAAAAGGATTCTTTAATTCTACAAAACTAGTTGATTGTTTTGCTCTTTTTAATTACTAACCTTAAGATGAATAGTGGTCTACCTACCTTCTAACATATGTTTTTTTCTTGCAGTTTGCATGGCAACAACCGGTTTACAGTCTAATGTGAGCAGAACATTTGACTCAGACATGATCAGTAATTGTCTAAATTTTTGTAAGGATTATCGGTATATTGGTTTGAAGGTATTCGCATAAATCTTTTCTCTTACCATACTCTGATCTGCTCGTTAATTTTCACTGGAAAATATTTTATTTGACTGCTGTAAAAAAACAAGATCCTTAACATTGTATTTAAGCGCATGTCAATCGCTGAATATACAGAAACTATTTATAAGCGTGATTAATATACAGAAACCATGTATACGCATGTCTCTCGATGAATATACATAAATCATTTTTACGAATGTCTCTCGATAAATATACGGAAACCATTTTTGCTTTCGAATGTTAAGGCATAAATATCAATTTGTGGTGTTCTTATTCTTAGTTGTGGATATTATATTAACTAATGACAGGATGAGCTGAATCCACATAGGATATTTCAAACGATAATCGTATTAAACAAATGTCATTGATTCAGATGTACATCCGCAAGGACCACATTCTATTTCACTCATTCCTTCCAATGACATCATTTATCTGATCGGATGAAATCGTCATTCATTACTGATACAAGAATATCGTAGGACTATAGTAATGACGCAGTTGACGGTGTATTTCAGAAAAGAAATTGTGATTGTATAAAATAGACGAAAAATCTAACTCGGTCAAAGGCTTGCAACTCCAAGTGCAATAACGATCAGACTCATCTATGTGGTGGAAACCAATCATTTTCTTTGTATGGAAAAGGTAATTGTATATTAAACGTAGCCACTATTAAGATAGTGTTAACTGGGATTTAAGTAGGGTTAACATAACATTACGACATCATCAAAAGTGTTATAAATAATGATTTTTGTTTCTTGTAAAGCATGCACCGATGTTATTTCTATTGATATTTGCAATATTTATAGTGTTGACATGAATTCCCAGTTATGTATTTTTTACAGCAGGGTTTTTGTTTGCACCTATAATATTTCTATAGATATTTGCAACATTTATATTCTTGACATGAATTCATTATTATATATTCTTAACAGCGGGGATTTTGTTTGCAAATATGTTATTTCTATTGATATTTACAATATTTATATTGTTGACATGAACTAATAAACTGAACTGGTTTTTGTTATTAGCATATGAATAACAAATGTATTTGATTTCTGACAGTCGACACTAAGATTACCCAGAAAATAGCACCAGGTTATAAGGACTGTGTCTACGCACAGAATGATGATAAAACTACAGAGCTATTTACAGCGAGCTGTGTTGGGAAAAATGCAGAAGGAGCACTGAGTTAGACTGGTGCGTATATCATGATGATATTTTTATAGTCCTAGACGATAGCCTACATTTTCTTGCACCGCGGGACATAAAGAACGTACTCAGAACTTTAAAACAGGCAATTGTTTCATAATCTCTTGTTCATCAGATCTTCATTTCGAATATATGTTTCATTCATAGCATCAATTCTTGTTTTGTATCTTCCTATTGATAATATAAGGAAGTGATATATGATACAACGGTCATATAATTGTATGATATGTCTTTACCTTTTCACTTCACACCTTAAATCACTTGTTTGTCAATACAGCTTCTTGACACTGTTTAAAAATAATTAATTAACAAAACGAAGTTGAATAATGACCTAATGAGCACAGGACCGTGCAATCATAATTCAAATATCCGTTCTTTATATTTTGAACGCACTTATATGTACCTTTGTTCTTGAAATACAAACTAGTGATCCAGTGTCACAGTTGACATCGTTGAAACTCATATCCTTTCCCAGACAAATAGATGAGAAAAACAAGGTCATTAAAATATGCATGTGCCTCAAAAACCTCAAACAAAGCTTGCATTCTTCCTAATGTACGTCTGATTCTAATTTACGTTTCAAATTATACAATTCATAATCATTGAACAAAGTAATTTTTCTCAGTTCCATGGAAACCATCGGCGACCCTGTTCACAATGTAGCCATTAACAAATAAAAGCATCAGACCTTGGTTTATTTAAATCCCTAAACATGCTAGAAACTAATGTCGCAGAGATTACAATCGAGAGGTGTGTTCAATGACGTTACGGACCAACATGTGTATAACAATATGCTCCATCAAATAAGTGTCGTAAAAATACGATTTTTATTTAATCAGCGAAGACAAATCTATGCAAAAGAAAATTTGTCTGTATAGGAAAGATGCAGTAAATTCACGGTAAGAATATTTAAGTGTATCAATGTAAGCAACTATATTTGCAGATGTTTCGGTATGTAGCTGGTCAGCTAAAGACTGCTGCAGCAAAATGCACCATGTCACCTTAAAATTATTCTGAGAAGGTCGTAACCCCAAATTAACAGATCAAGGCTATCATTTGTGGTATTTGATAAAACAATAAAACTAGAATTACTCTGCTGCACATGTTCACAA
The DNA here is from genome assembly GCA_029339505.1 of Unio delphinus. Classification (NCBI taxonomy): domain Eukaryota; kingdom Metazoa; phylum Mollusca; class Bivalvia; order Unionida; family Unionidae; genus Unio; species Unio delphinus. The sequence goes on from JAQISU010000036.1 coordinate 5,312,516, forward strand.
TAGTTCCGAAAATATCCTACAATTGTATAGACCGACATGAAAGGTAAGCTCATTTGATATTTCCATCTTCGCGGTAAAGTCAGGCCTATCAACAAATACCCGTAAAAAGACATAATATATATATATATATATATATATATATATATATTTATATATATATATATATATATATATATATGTATATATATATATATATATATATATATATATATATATATGTGTGTGTGTGTGTGTGTGTGTGTGTGTGTGTATAGTCATAATATATAACCATTAAATAAATATGTGGTCACACACAACTTCTCTCAGCTCTGATCAATACATGCTTTTCTATATCAAAGGTCAATCACATTTCCAGAAAATAATTCAGAATGCATAAATCACAGTTGGACATCTATTGGTGCACATCTATGTCAGATGGATCTACGTGTTCCTTCCCGATTGCAACAGGTGAAGAACTTTTGTGCAAACATAGGAGGCCAACTCGAGTCTCCAAGTAAACTACCGTTGAATGTGGAAGACAATTGAATATATTGGCTTGGAATTCATCGTGTGACAACAGTTTTTGAAGATAAAGGTACCAAGACCAGCGTTTGCATTCCACACATGGTGGTTATCTTGACCTCATATAAATAAGAGTATTTGGACTATTTTGATTCTAGTGTTTTGTCTGCATGGTTATATTACAGGTATGAAGAGAGAAACAAGAACGTTTGATCAGTCTTATAAGAAATTTGATTAACGGTGTACCAGTTTGATGTTTGCAAGTGCTCTATTTAGACTGAAATTGTTAGATTCATTGTCAAAATCCATAAATTTATGTTGTTAAGCCTGTTATCAACCAAATAATAACCCTTTAGATACATTCATTACAAAGATCATAATCCGAAGGTCGTTAAACATACAAAAAAGTGTAGATGTCACGGATATATCTAAACGTTCACTTTTGAACAATATTTGTTTCATAGTAATGACCAACACCCTTATGGCTATTCATCATTGTATTCCAAACATGACAAATATATACCTACTTATATTTCTTTAAAATGGGAGTGGGTATGATCCTTATGCTTTTTGTAACGTTACAACTCAAATGTTTGTGTGTATTGAAACTAAATCAAAATTCCCTTTCATGAATTCATTTTGTTTTCTACTTCTTTCTCATTTCTGTCACATTGTATCTTTTTGATTATAAGCCTCTCTTCGTTGTACCTTTTCCGTAACCTAAATCGTATTTGTCTATATGTCATTTTTTACTCTTGTCCCGTTCTTTCTGTAATTGCAATTTGCGTTCTTAATCTTGAGGCTTTCTTAAAACAAATTCATTCTTGTATTTTAATTCAAAACTTTCGCTATAAAGATTGATGAAGACTTACAAACCAAATCCAATATTCGTATATCAGAAAAATATACTTGTATTGCTTGATTCGATGGATCAACGTTTCCTGAGAAGTATCATATTGTCTGATGGTCATTTTGTCTGATCTGGCAATTCGTCATTGTGCATCTACTCAATATGTTCCTGGGAAGATTATACATAAGGATCTCAAATTTAACCAACATTGTAAAAGTTCGTCTTTTTTGTCATTAAAGATTTCTAAAATGGAAACTTATACCAAATGGAAACTTATACCTGGTCCTTCAATAGCAGGGTTTTAAGAAAGTATTGTAGAGAAATTAAAACAAAAGAGAATATTAAACAAATAATATTGTGAATTCCTGGCATAAAGATATGGATCCTATGAAGTAACCCTTTCATTAAACGTTCCTAGTAATTCAAATTAAATATAACGCTTAACGTTTTGATGTGTTTGTGTTGCCCTGTGGTATTGTACCAACAGTTTTTTTTGTATCGCATACATATAATTACAGGTTGTAATGCCATATAGACCACTATACATGCTTATTTCAAAAAAGTGTTTAAGAGCACACCAAATTTTCAGAGGGAAATCACTTGAATAATTTGAGGCAACAATTTTCAGTCAAACTGAACTAGTGTTCAAAACAAATAATACAATTTATTTTCTTTGATCTTAAAATACTATTTATATGATAAAATAAGACGTACAATTAAATATTGGAAAATGGTAAAACGAAATCACGTAGTATTGCTATCGAAACTAAAACATCATTGACTGGTCTTAATATAGTTATCCGCATTCCTAGAAAAAGAAAAGCGAAGGTTTCACAGAAAATGTCATTGATGTAAGACAAGGTAGCCAAATGATATTTAATTAACCCCAGGACATATTTAAAAACAATTGAAAACTAACAATAATGGAACGTAAATATACATATCACAAGGATCTCATATGACTTATCTGCATTCTGTATTATGTGTATTTAATGTTTTAAAAGCATCAATGTTTGATGTAAAGATGTTTGGATTTGTAACTGAAACGACCAAAATACGTTTGTGTTTAATGTCATTAAAACAATTTGTACATAGTTTTGCAGGCTGAGCATTCGCTTCTAGTGTAAAGTTAACACCTTAGGGACGCGAAGGAAATAGGAACGCTTATTCATATTTTTATGAGTTTGGTTCTGATGACATAAATATAGATTGGGATAAATAGGGATAAATAGGAGACGTAAACAACTGTGTGGAGGTCGTGTTTATATTCACCAGTGTTTGCCTTGAATGCATTACCTACATGAAAGAACTCATGTTCTCCAGTATGTATTGATGATTTAGTGGCAAAATGCCAAGAACAGAATACAAACAAAATGCCTATTTACCACTTATCGATAAGTAAAATATTGGTATAATATTCATGCTAACTTTTCCATTCTAATTGGTATGCAGCTAGGTACATGGGTAGCTGAAATGCTTATATAAAACTGGGACGGGTTAATATGATATTAAAGAATTTTCTACCCACCGAAAAGATCATAAAGACAGTACGCTCTTAATTACATTGTCCACGCGATGATCGACATGAGGGTATGGTATGGTGGTGTAAAGAGATTTAGTTCCATTCGTCTGAGATGATATTGCATAATATCTGTCGTGTCTGTGTAGGCCATGTCCATTAGGTGTTATAGATTATTTTTGAGTAATAGCAAGATTTCAAGACAAAACGTATATCCTTCTTCGAAATAATGTCGTCAGTTGAGGTTGTAGATTTATGAATTAGGCAAAACTTTCGAAACATTACATACCAATGATAATGATGTATCAGAGAATAGCAATACTCGAGGAAAGCATAAACAAAGTATTATATAATGTTGAATCTGTGCGGTTATCAGCAAATAGTTTTAAAGAAAAGGCCATAACAGGAAAGAAACGTATTAATGATGGTAATATGTAAAATGATTTTAAACAACAATCTGGAAGGTATGCATTGTACAATTCGCTTTCTGTGGCAGATTTTGATTACCCCATCATTTTTTTTTCGTAACGGTGTGCTGAATCTCAATCAATTTCAAACACTTCAGTGTTTAATAAAAAGTATTAAAAAAATTAAAAAAAAATCAATCCATTTCAGTCACTTAATAGATTAATACAATATTGGAACGAAGTGAAAAGAGGAAGTTTTTCATTCGTAACGTTTTGATTGCATAATTAAAGTAAAAGCGCGACTATTATACCCCTGTTTATAAAACTCGTTGAGATCGTATTATAGAGCAATTATCAACCATTTGCATAACATTAGCTAACAGAACATTTCCAACAATGCGCAATAGTGTTACTCAACCTGGATTTAAAATGCTCTTGATATACAGTGGAAGGCATAGGAAGAAAAGTGGATATTTAATGCACAAATACGTTTGCTATCTGTAATTTATGTCTATCAAGGAATAATGAAATAAAATGATACGGCAAATTATATGAGAAACATTTGGAATAAATATGCAGATATTGTTACAACTCTATGGTCTTAACCAATCTAAGAGAAAGGGGGAAACCCATCAAGATCTGTCAAATTCAAATTCAATAAATACTTATTGTCTCTAACATATTAAGATAAACATTAAAATGAACATACATCATCGCGAAATGCATCTCCAATAGTCCTGAAAGGTATATCAAGATGATGGTGGTATAGTAACTACAGACGGACTTGCACATAAATGTGTGGTTCGTTGTGAGAATGGAACAATTACATCATCTCACCATACTTTTAATCGCAACTACCCTATCCCACGTAAGTTCCAGCAGAATTTATTTTCACAGTTTGCCTAAAATTTAACTGATTAAAGTAAGGCGTTAAGGCATTTTTAATTGTGATGCCCTGTGTATTGGGGTTGAGATAGATAGCTGCTGAGCATGTAATGCGCTAAATAATCTTTCTTCTTCAAAAGTTGTAATACAAATTGAATTCACATCTTTGATATATAACATAAAAACAGCACTCAACAAACTAGTGAAAAACTTAAAAGCTATAAATTCAGATGTGCTTACAGATAAATTAAAAATTCGCTTTATCTTTTCGATAGATAAAGACATTCTTGAAGACGTGACACGCTCCAACGAGGAACATGGAAAAGGGAGCGATTCCGAACATGCTGGTATGACCATTCGCATTTCTCTGAATGATAAAATATATATCAAACCTATGTAAAGGCTATATATAACACATTTACATCGAGAACCTGGTTTACTCACAATCTACATTTAGAATTTTTGTAGTTGTAAACTTCATTTCAAATGCCAGAGCTTATTGGAACTACAGGTGAAAGCTCAGTGCCGAGTGGGGACCAACGTTGACCGAGCTACTCCCAAAAAGGTATCCATGGTTAGCCAGCCAAAGGTGTTAACTCCTCCCAGGACACCATTATACGCAACATATACTGTATGTAAACACAAATTAAATTTTGTATCTTGGCTTTCATTGGGTGATATTTGTCAACCCGGGTGTTTAGGTGGTCTAGTGCTTGGAACATCGACCGTGTCATACCAAAATATAATATAATTGTCAGTGCAATATTCCATTTGCAGTATGAGCTATATGGACATAGAAAGACGAAAAAGGTAACGAAAGTCAGTATTTATTCCGTAAGATATAGACACCCTATATTGTCCTACAGTATAGATTGTATGTAAATACTCATACAAATAATCAAGCAAAAGCTTTGACTTAAATGTGAACGCAAATAATTATATAGTACAACAAAATGCAATGTCAAATGGCTGCATGGCAGCTGGAAAATAATATCATGCAAGCCCTTTTGTTAGCAGTTTTCAATATGATCATTTTGTGTTATTATTATAACTATTAGTTTTATTAGTAGTAGTAGTAGTATCATTATTATTATTATTATTATTATTATTATTATTATTATTATTATTATTATTATTATTATTATAACTGGTTGCTAACACTAATTATGTGTTTATTTATATAGATGGCAAGATTATCTACGGGGTGGTTGCTGCCTCTGCAATGCTGCTTGTAGCATTAGTCATAACATCACTTGTCTGTATCATCAGGTATGTAGACGTATATGTATGAACTATATATATATATATATATATATATATATATGTGTGTGTGTGTGTGAGTGTTATGTAATTTTATTACACATGTAAGTGTGAACATAAGTGCAACCCATTCTACCAGAGACCAACACACAGTGCAGGAAAGGGACATCATCAACCCTCTCCATGAGCCATTAAGACATATTCACACTGAGAACGAGAATCTTCAATCTTCATATTTGACCGTCATCTTCGATCGAGAAAGGCAAGATGTTGCGATAGAAAAACCTGGTTGTTCACATTTGGATTGACTTTGAAAAAGAACATAGAGAAGAAAATGACAACAAATAGGGGTCTACGGATGTGTATGATCTACTTTTAGTTTTAATTTACTAAATGCCTGCTTTTAAATAAGGTTACAGTTAGTTTTATAGGTGCCTGTTTTTAATTTCTTTGTAATATTTATACTTGATAATGGAAAGGAGTGGATGTTATATTTAGTGATGATAAAATAACATGTCCTTTCAATATAAGTACCTGCTCTACACAGCGTTGTCAACTAGCGTTGTCGTTCTGTTATACGTTCATGATACATACATACTTGTCTAATGATACCAGACCATGCTGAACCTGTGACTGAATGTACAGATATGGCAATTATATTTAACTATGACAGCCCAATTTATAGCGATACCTTTAATTGTCTTTTATGTATGGGTGCATGATTTGCACATTGTCGCCGTTAGATAATGGCGTCCATATTTACAAATGCTGAAACTGTAGCTAAACAATGCCGTATATGCGGTTATTATCGAGTCTCTATCGATACCTGTCATCGTCGCTCCTCTACTATATAGATTATTCAGATGGTATTGTGTCATATATGCAACAATGTTTATTCTATTTTGTACATAATTAGCATTTTTGCAAACGCACACTCATCCAAACATGCACACTCACACACACACATACACCCCCCATATATATATATATATATATATATATATATATATATATATGTATATACGTTATGTTTCTCTATAACACATTTATTAGAGGAGAAGAAAAGTATCACAAAAACGTTCAAACGGAAGTGCAACCCATTCTACGAGAGAGCAACACCCATTGCTGGAAAAGCAAGTCTCCAACCCTCCATCTAAGCCATCAATAAAAGCTCACACTAACAAAGAGAATCTTCAGACTTCATATGAAAACGTTATCTTCGTTCGTGGAAGACAAGACGTTTCGATACATCAACTTGGTCATTCAAACTTTGAATATGACAAAATAAACTTGGACAAATCACATATTCAATAAAATGAATACAAAGATGGTGATACTCATGTTTATGATCAAGGACTGAGGAACAGTACGACGTGATGAATATGCCTTGGGTTATGACCCCAATTATGGATGAAACCTATGATATGACCACTTTTTGACAAATGTTAGGGATCGCTAAGTCAACTACATAGAGAAGAGAGTATAGAGAAATGTCTGAAATGGAAACGAAAAGAGAGTTAATGATTGTACTAATATGGTGGGTATACAATTTAAACATGAAAAGAGGCAATATTTTGTCCAGAAGAATGAATACAAAATTGAGAAATCAATTATTGTGCATAATAATGATAAAAGGAAAACTAATCATGTATTACGAATTATGTTGAGAAAAACAATTTACAAGGAATAAATCAAATTATAAATTAACAATTTATTCAGATTTCCAGCTTTAATTTACGTTCTGTACGTAATTCACAATATTTCTTTGAATATATATCATGTTTGTAAATTAATGTTAATGACCACAGAATAAATGTCGAATATTTGTAGTGGTACAATATAATATGCATGCATAGTTGATATGACACATGCTGATGGAATAGTATGACTATGCATATATATTGATGTTACATAAATTTTCTTAATATTTTTCTGTTCTCAAGACGGAGCGAAAGTCGTCAAGAGGAACTCAGTTACACTCCATTCTCCAATGCAACACACTGGCAAGTGAATGTAATCCAACGCAATTTGTTTTGAGCACTAATAATCCTGCAGTAATTGAAACCTCCGATCTCACTCTTTGTATGTTAAATAAAGACAAATTAATTAGTATTTCATGCTGAATAGCAAAACGACAAATGTTTTAAATGACTTAAAACATGATCAAACCGCATAATAAAGGTATTACAATCAGACAACTGAAGGTACGTACAAACAATGTCTTCAAAATGGGGGAGGGTAAAATCGATTACACAACGAAAACGAGAGTCTTAATAATAATAATTATAATAATAATAGTACTAATAATATTACTAATAATAGTACTACTACTACTACTACTACTACTACTAATACTACTACTAATGATAATAATAATAATAACAATAATAATATTGTATAAACATATTGAAGTGCAAATTTAAACAAATATTTTTTTCCCTTGACAACTGATTTAACTGAAGCAGGAAGTATCTCATTTAAACGTTAAGAGACGATATCACGCACGCCAAACACGGATATCATGCAAAACAAATACATAGGCAGCTACTCAAACGTCTTACAAAAAGGAACAGATACGATCCTAAGTAACCCTGTCTGCCCCAACTACCGCATGTAACATATTTATAACTGCACACCAAGCATTTTAAATATTAGATTGTCGAAAACGTGTCATATACAACGAAAACATTTTTCATCATGATGCTGCATTGATACAAAACAAATTACAATACAACAACTATGGTATGCTCCTTCGGCAAAAAACAAACAAAAAAACCCAGAAGCAAAACATGATTCCCTAGAGTCACGACAATCCACTACGAATGCTAAGGCTCTAATAAATGGATTTATTAAAAGCCAGACTTGCATACTGTATGGTGAAATATGGACAGTCAAAACTTGAATTATCTTTAGTTGCATAATGTTTTAATTATTTGTTTCCCTTCGATTTTATTTTGCGCAATAAAACTTGAATCAACATGCGAATCTGTATAAATGGAAGTTTGTCAAAATCCGTGACACTTACGCGGTACAAAATTCGTTTGTACGACCGAATATTGACTGCTTTAATATTCATTTGATTTAAATGTTGTTCTTTATCAAATAACATCAAATAGGCATCGGATTCTCTTGCTTTGCATTGATCTGTCAGATGTAGTGGTACGGGAAATATGTAACACTTTATGTTCATGCTAATTGCTTCAATTAGGTTTCATTTAGACAAACTTGAAGATGGAAGCTTGTCAAGAGACACTAGTGTGGGTACGGAAATGGATTTTAAAAATATAAGCAATGCTATTTCAAACGACTATATATTTGTCGTGAGCAAATTATATTAGTCATCGGATTTGCCTCCTGAAAACGCCATTATTAGTTTCGTAAAAAATAAATGATATCGAAGTTTAAGAAAAACATGTTTTTTTGAAGATTCACTATACTCACATAATATGCACATTGTTAGTTTTAGAATTTTAGAAATTTCATAGTTCAGTTCTGGTAAAGTATATGAGTAAAATGAAAAACAATACCTGAGCTCTTCATCCCTTCGTGTATATTATCATAAACATTAACGCATACATTAATTGGTGAAAGTAAAATGATTTCACACATCAAACAATAGATTGTTACATGAGTGCCAATTTCCTTTAGCAGTGGGTTTTGCTGATATGTTGAATCAAAAAAAATATTGTGGATCAAATCAAACTTTTGTTTAAATCACTCATGAATTTGAAAATGTCTGAATGAAGATCTAATTGTAAAACAATTGCTATATTTTCGTATCATTTGCGTGAGAAGATAGAAACGTGGTTTTAACATCGACCATGAAACATTTTCATTTCCGGAAAAAGTTTATATTGTGTCTGTGTAGCTTTTCTATTAACCTATATATCCACTTATTTATCCATCTTAATCATTTTTTTTTTGTCTACATTGACATAATTGTCCTTATAGATGACGACCGATATCCCTCTGACCTTCGACTTGAAATTGCCACGTTAGGATTATCAGTATTATCCCACATACCGTAAATATTATAGAGCGTCTGAAGATTTCTTTCATCACCTATGGCCCCCTTTATGAACGTATATAATAACAATGCAAACCACACAAAAGTAGAAAATAACTGTCTACATGTGGGAGATTTACCTTTATAAATGAGATAAAATGCTCATAAGAAAGAGAACAAAAAGGTAATTCGTTGGTCATTATTATGTCTTCATATTAACTATTGGATGTTTTAAGCGATTGAAATTGTATTTATAGAAGCAGATGATTTTCATATAAAGTTGTAGATCATTACAATGGGGATAAGGGAGTCACGAGTAACCGAGTGGTCTAAAGCGCTTTCCTTTACGGTTCACTACTATCTGACCTCTGTCGGTGTGGGTTCGAGTCTTGGAATCTCTCAATGTGGGTATGTGCGAAATGTAACCAGTAGCTTCTCGTGGGTCGGTCATTATTGTCTGTGGATTTAGCGGGTTCTTCCACCACCATTTATACTGGCCGAAATGTATTGACTATTTTGTGCTGAAAAAAGGCCATTAAACCTTACAACACCAATGGGGAAATAATATATATATATCTATATATATATATATATATATATATATATATATATATATATATATATATATATATAATATATATTGTAAACACTTAATTACTCTTTTATCTGGCCATAGTCAGTACATCCATCGTACAAACTTTAATGTTGATTATTCACATGATAGAAATGTGATTTCGCAATGCCAATATAATATATCATCATCATTAGAGTCTTGATCTAGAGTGATCATTGATGCACTGTACTGATGAACATCTGACAAGTTCCCTCCACTTGTCAAATCATTTGCCATTGGCTGTATCTCCAAAAAACCTTTAGTGATCTATTATGTGATGTTGTCAGTCCACTGTCTCTGTCTCTTTCTCTGTCTACCTGTCTTTCTGACACTTTGGACGTTGCCCTGCAGCAATGTTGTTGATAGACTGTTGGCAATAGTGACATGGCCATACCAGTCTTCTGTTTGATCTTAGTGAGGAGGTGTTCATAATTGCCAACTATGTGTCTGATGTAGTGACGGACATGTTAATTTGTGATATGGGCCATGTAACATATGCCAAAAATACAATCTTAGATCAATGGGCGGCACAACTTCTATCTGAACCCCTATATTGCTTGACGAGAGTCAAGAATACTCGGAATGTAAATATAATATCGTAAGTCAAAGGACGGTCCAACACAGGAACATAACTAACTTATTTGCATAGATTGCGCAACCTCCGTGTGCACTCCTGGATTGACTAACGACATTCTAGCTGGCTAGGAAGATACGTATATAATCTGAAATTTAAGGATGGCAGAATACACAATTTAGACCAACTTGATTACATAGACTGTGCAAAATAAACTTGTATCTAATTTAATTGTATACACTGTTCAACATACACTTTTATCTTATTATTGTATGGTACGAACACACACGTACGGGGCCATCTCCACGTTCAACATCTGTGCAAATACTCAAACCCATATCAATACCGGAAATTGCGAAATTACGCCAATTACGTGGTGACATTGTGGAAGTGTCTCCTACCTAGTAAGGTTCGAGCAATTTAGAGTGTGTCTACAATGATTAGAGGGGTTCTTTGATATAAAAGCCATCCCATATGTGTAAATGCAAAAGTAGTTCACGCATGAGCTTAATACCGTAGAAAATCTAGACTAAACTAGAAACCAGACATTTCTTAAATACAAAGTCAAACTGTACATCGATACAAAACATATTTTATAACATTTCAGATATTACGTAATCTAACAGAGAACATTCTTTGATCTGTTAATGATTGTATCCAACTGGTTGTTATGGAATAGGTACCAAGAAAGAAACATTTGCGTTAGAGCTATTCTCTGAAAAAAGATGATTTAAAAAAAAAATTCAAACATACTTTATTTTGAAAACCGATTTGCTAGTTGTACCAAAGGAAAGAAGATAATATATATATATATATATATATATATATATATATATACATATATATATATATATATATATATATACATATATATATATATATATATATATATATATATATATATATATATATATATATATATATATATATATATATATATATATTTCTAAATCAGCACTAGAAATTATCAACGAGATAACTATAACCGCATTACATTTTCTTGACAGAGTTATCTCGATTGACAGTAATGAAACGATATATTGTGTGTATATTTCTAAAACGTAACATAATCATGTGGGTCGTCAGGTGAAGACAACACATCGAATAAAAAATGACGTGAATTGCATAGTGGACACGTGGTTTTTTCAGAATATCTCCAGATTCTGAAGCATGCTTGTCTTTGCTATCTCTGTCATCACCTTTTTATCAGCAAGCCTGAACTTCACTGGTGTAAAATATAATTGCTTTTAGACTCCCAACTAACTGTTCAGTTATAATTGCTACAAAGAGAAACCTGCTGATATGTGATTCTGCAGCTGTTCCTGTGTAGCTGTGCAGGGTCAGGGATTTGCTAGTTGTATCGAAGGAAAGAAGATAATATATATATATATATATATATATATATATATATATATATATATATATATATATATATATATATATATATATATCAGCACTAGAAATTATCAGCGAGATAACTATATCCGCATTACATTTTCTTGACAGAGTTATCTCCATTGACAGTAATGAAACGATATATTGTGTGTATATTTCTAAAACGTAACATAATCATGTGGGTCGTCAGGTGAAGACAACACATCGAATAAAAAATGACGTGAATTGCATGGTGGACACGTGGTACTAGTGTATACACAGAAAGACTACGGTTAGGTCAATATCTATATTAACCCCAATTCACACCACTGTCTCCATTAAGCTCGTCTGCATCGAGTGTGTGCCACTAAAGCGGTCTAAGGGATGGTTTATTAATATCTTGGTAACAACTGATCATTTTATCAGGTATGCTCAGTCCTTTCCTTTTCGAAATCAAACGGCTCAGACTACCGTTTAATCCCTTTATGAGTAAATCTTTATATAGTAGTTTCAAGGAAAGGCTTCATGGTGATCAGGGACGATTTGAGAAAGTAGGATTTTAAAGCAGCTAGGCGAGTTAGCGAGCATACACAATTCTTGTTCCTCCCCATTTTACATACATTGATTTGTGCTTGCGAAATTTAACATGGAACGCCATTATACATTATATTAAAATTGGACAAAGAACAACATCAGTATAGGAAGTCGTTCATTGCGTCAGTTGTCCATGTATATATTGTTACTAAGAATAATTTCACCTTTTTGTCACCCCATTTCGTTTGCGTGACATCATCTGGCTTTATATTGACGCTTATCTATGGACCGCACTTGATTGTGGCCAGGATGTGGCCAGGATGCTGTAAAAGACTCGCACGAACGCTTACAATCTGAATGAGAGTTGCTTAGTTGCCACCGAGTTCCTTACAACGCCTCTGCGCGGAAATCTAGTAATTGTCATGCTAAGGACAAGATACAGAACGATAAGGTGAGAGATTTTGAACGTGGTATATATATATATATATATATATATATATATATATATATATATATATATATATATATATATATATATATATATTGAAAGACAGACAGACAAACATATATACAGACAGACAGTACTCAGGCAGATATAGACTGAGAAAAAGAGAGGAACATATATGTTCGTATTCTGACGAACGCATTATATTCTGTGTATTTAATCATACACGAATATATTACTCTCTCTCCAAGGGACCTATGTAGTGCTAAAATTTTGACGTATGTGTACACAATGCTTTCGTTGTGTATTTCGATTGTTTTTTCTGTTGCGGAGCTTTTGAACTCGTCAACAAAGCGGAAGAGACACACGAATAATTAATAAATGATCGAAAGACACATTGGAATAACATATTTACAAAATTATAAATATTGTAAACACTTAAAGCATTTATACTTTCCTTAGCAATTATTTCGAGAACAGAAGTAGCAGGTATTATTTAGGAGTATTTATATGAGTATGTACGATAATTAAAAGTCACATCCTTGAAAACACTCTAAACAGCTTTATATCATGAGAACTTAACAAGTACAGATTAAGAAACTTGAAGATTCAAAAATGTTTTCCTTATGGCGTCAAGTTGTGATTTTTATTAGATTATATTGGATCTGGCGTGAAGGTACGTAATAATTAATTTACTGCTGTACCATCTTTTATGAATGAATTTTTAACACTAATATTCCAAATATTCAACGCTAATCCTTAAACGAATGAAACTTGTATTTGTCCATGAATATATAGACAAATATTACCAGTCCTAGCTTCTAAAGCTGGTAAATGTGGCAAAACTTTTACTAACGCTTGCCGGCTAGTAATTTAAGTGTTTCGATTGCAAGGTCAGTATTACCCATTTATTATTGCTTGTTTGCATCTTTGATTATAACACATAAGTATAGCAAATAGCTGTATTTAATTAAATTATTTAATGAACACATTTGCAGATGATTAGCGTTTATATGCCCAAATGTTGATAGTTTTTTTCAAGTTTCCCTATGCACTGTATTTTTTTTCTCTCAAGTTAATCTTAAGTATTAAACGATCACTAGTTGGACTAAATGTCATATCGCAAATCCAGATCATTAGAATGTTAACAGCATAACATTATATTTGTGCATACTAACAACATTCACGAACGCATAAATTTGTCTAAGTGTGAAATGGATACCTTTTATTACTAATTCAGACACACGTGTTTACACATCTGACTTACTATCGTATTCAATAGACAATTGAAGGTAGCAAAAAAGAAATGTACAATTTTAAAATATTTATTAAGAGGAAAGTTTTTTTTGTAATTTTAACTATGAAAAACAGGTTCGAAACGAATCTTATTAAATGTCTTCCTTTTAACACTGATATCTATTACATTTACTTGAACCTCTTGAATCCCTGTTGTGCTTAAATTTGTGTTTGACTGACTACACATCAGCTTCATACAGAAGTTTTTGTTTCTATGTCCAGACTTTGACATCGGTCAAAGTTAATAAAATCATTACAAATATTCAATGTTATTCCTTGTAACACATTCATTAGGTGTTTGTTGTTGTTTTTGTTCTGAGAGTAACGATATTATTCAGCACAGGATCGGCTAAACATGGCGGCAAGTATACATTGTGGAGGAAGAAGATGATAAACATTTGGAAAGACCCACCAACCAAGGTGGTTATAATAATAAACTTTCTCATAATCAGACACTGCTGCATCCGAGTTTCGAAAGAAGTAAACTGGCATTAGTATGTAGCGGTGAGCACTTTAGAACACTCATCCACAAGAGGCACCTCATTAGGTTTTGTATACGCTAGTAGATGAGCGAATGAAGAATCGGGATATGTTTAGAGTACATTTTACAAGGGCTCAAATCAACATAAACTCACATAACGGTTGCAAAGTCAGACATACAAATGCAACTGTCCCAATCGTAGAAGAGTGAGACACATAGAAATTAATACGAAGAGGAAGAAAAAGAGATGAAGCTCAAAGAGAAAACTTAAAAACAGATTGTTCGTTTTTAAAGGATAAATAAAATCTCCTTTACAATTTCGTCAAAGTGTATATATTATTAAGCAATTATTTATTATCACCATGAATATGGTCCAAACTGTCAGATATCGTAAGAAACAAACATGTAAGTATGTAATATAGTAATAAAGCAGTCAGGAAAGCAGTATGACATTGAGTCAGTTAATTACATTTCAAGCACACTTGTTAGTAACTATAAAACAGTATAAACAAACACACTGCGCATATAATGAATAGAAGTTTCAAATAGTCCTTGGTTGATAGCCACATATAAGCAAGAAGGCAGACAAACGCTATTTTGTTACCTTTTTCTACGAACACGGTAGTTTTGTCCCTTCGATTCTCTCAATACTAGTGTCTCCAACTTTAAACGTATCCATATTTTAATTATAAAACAGTTTTTTAGTTACATGGGACCTCATTGTTCATAACATGTTTTTACAACAAAACTAAAGGAGCGTCAGATGATTTTTATATGCATATGTATTCAGTTTCAGCCGATGGAGAAATATTTCTGAACAATGTCATGCTAACATGGAACGAATCGCACAAGTATTGTGAAGATATTGGGAAAGTGCTATTCGATGCAAAGAACAATGATTTTGAGGTTAGCCTGAGGACAATCCTTAAACATTCAAATCAAGCGTGGGTTTCGGCCAGATTGGAACTCAGTCATTTTATCAAGGTGCCTGGTGAGACGTCATATACTTTATTTCCTTATTTATGATTACAAGTTATATTTTAAAATTTGTTCTAGGATTATTCTGGCAATTTTGAAAACAGAGCGCTCTGATAGACTAACGGTTCCATATTCGGCATTGTATACGGGAGGTCGAAGATTCAAACATTCGCCGAGTCATACCAAAGACTTTTACAAAACCTAGTAGCAGATAAATCTATGGAGGTTCAGCACTAAGATTGTGTTGTTAGAACAGCCATGTGTTAGGATAATATAACTTAGATTGTATTGTTAGAACAGCCAGGTGTTAGGATAATGTAACTAATATTTTACTGTTAGGACAGCCAGGTGTTAGGATAATGTAACTAAGGTTTTATTGTTAGGACAACCATGTGTTAGGATAATTTAACTAAGGTTTTATTGTGAGGACAACCAGGTATTAGGATAATGTAACTAAGATTTTATTGTACGGACAGACAGGTGTTAAGATAATGTAACTAAGATTTTATTTTTAGGGCAGCAGGGTGTTAGAATAATGTAACTAAGATTTTATTGTTAGGACCGACAGTTGTTAGGTTAATGTAACTAAAACTTTAATGTTAGGATAGACAGGAGTTTGACTAATGTAACTAAGATTGTATTGTTAGGAGAGACAGGTGTTAGAATAATGTAACTAAGATTTTATTGTTAGGATATCCATGTGTAAGGATAATGTAACAAGGTAGGATATCATACTACATGTATTGTCCATGATGCTCCATTGCTAGACATCACTGTAAACGACCACACTGCAAACATCTTTGCGATTTGTCTGAAACATGTTAAAAGCTACTTTAAAAATCCAACTCACTCATTGTTTGAAACAATTGATGTAAAGAAGTAATATTTTATCTTCAAACATGCATGTGGCTGTATCTGTGAAGCAAGTCCATTTATTCATATTGTTCTTTTGTGAACTGTTTAACTTAATTCACATGAATTATTCATTTGAACAGGTCCTAAATTAAACATATTACATAGTATATATGTAATTGTAAAACAGTAATATCAGACTTGTGTTTCGTATTCAAATGTCTGATACATGCATTTTTACGACAACAATCAATATTACTATTATTGATTAAATGATGTTTTGCTAAAGTATAAATTACAATAAAAACACATTATATAACTCTTAGCGGTTATCGATTTCGTGTCTATAAGATATATATATAAAATATTTAGTGAAAATAACATATTATCAAGACTGGTCTAATCTTGAGAATGGAAACTATTTCCACTTCATGAGTACATTTTCTCCATTTAGGTACTCCGAAAATGTTGATGTTCGTTATCATAGATAATGTAAATCACATTCCATCGATTTCGCATATTTTTTTGTAAATCCAAAAGCCGCTTATAAAACAGAGAAATCACTGAGCACAATATTTTAATACATTTCAAGGTTCCGCATTGTTCCCTGCTCTGGTGCATTCGTGTATTTTTGTGATTTGTGTGACACTCGGTGCAATGGAAATATTCCTTAACCCAAAAGCATTAGCTATTTAAAAAACGCATATTTTAGTATGTCTCCATGATGCCAAATTTTTATGTTTGATAAATGCGCAATGGGTAATAGCTCCCTGTTTTAAAGAATTCGTTTCATTACTGGAACATGGTGATATGGAAATATTTCTTAGCCAACTATTATTAGCCATTTAATAAAGGTAAATGTTACGGAGTACTGTTTTAGTGAGTTTCCATGATGATACATTTCGCGCTTGATAAATGCACACCAGAACCGTATTAATGGCCCTCACTTCCCGTAATCCGAATTCCAGTCTAGTAGTTTATGTTAGTGTTGTGACTACAGTGGTAGTATTTAATACGGGAGACCAGTACATTACACAACGGAATAAAAAAAAAACGACCAGGCAGATCCGTTTATGTCACCATGTTGGTAAATGGGATGAAGTTCTATTGGCGAAATATGATTTGAAACCATGAATTTCCTTGCCCAAGATCATCATCATCAATCAATTTGTTGACCTAGTGTGGTCTTTGAGGGATTTGTGCTGCTGAACATCGGACCATTTCCCTCCACTTGTCTCGATCATGTGCCAATGCCTGTGTCTCTGCAAAGCATTCCCTGGTCCATTATGTGATGTTGTCACTCCACCCTACCTTGCAGTACTGTTGTGGATAGACTGTTGGCTCTAGTGACATGGCCATACCATTTCAGTTTTCTCTTGTTGACAGTGGTGAGGAGGTGTTCATAATGACATACTTTGTGCTTGATGGTGTTAAGCGTTTCTTCATTTGTGATGTTGTCCATATAAGAGATGCCAAGGGTGGTCCAGTAGAATCTCATTTTAAGGTCCTGGTTTTTTCGTTGTAATTTTGCTGTCAGGGTCCAGGCGTCACATGAATACAGAAAAATTGATATGACTAGTGCTCTCAATAGTCTGATTTAAGTTTTGAGACAGATATTCTTGTGTCTCCAGATGGTTATTAACTTTGACATAGCTGCCGTTGTTTGTCCTGCTCGTGAAAAACTATCTGCTCTTGATCCTTCTTCCGTGATTAAGGAAGCAATATATTTGAATTGGCCCACTGTTTCCAGTTCCTATCATCTTAATTTATTCTTGGTTGCGATTGGTTTACTACTATGTGTCATTAGCTTTGTCTTCTAGGCACTTATCTCCATGTCAAATCTGGAAGATGTTTCATCCAGGTTCTTCAGTAAGGTGTCAAGCTCATCTTCACTGCCTGCCAGCCCATCAATGTTATCTGCAAAGCGGAGGATCATGATGTTATGCCCTCCAATGCTGGCTGTCACACAGTGGTTTTCCAGGGCATCGCTCATGTTGCGCTCTACGTATATGTTGAAAAGCTTGGATGACAAAATACAGCCTTGTGGTATTCCAACTTTATTTTTGAACCAGTCCTCCACATAACTTTGAGCAATTAATGCACTGGTAGCCTTGGCGTATAGCTGCTTGATGGTGTTGGTCAAGGCTTGACCAATGATGTACTTCTTCGTTGTGGCTCACAATGTCTTATGCCACACTCTCTCAAAAGCCTTTTTGAAATCTATGAACACATGATAGAGGCCTTGTTGATGTTGTAAGTACCTTTCACAAAGCACCCTATGATTGAATATTTGCTATGTTCTGCTTCTTCTATTCAGGAACTCTGCCTGTTCTTCAGCGATTATTTCTTCTGCTTTTGGTTCAAGTTTGCTCAAGATGATCTTCAGCATCACCTTGCATAAGATGGTATGGTTCATATAGTTGCCTGTTTTTGTGATTTTTGTACAGTTTCTAAGGCGTAAACTACTGACTGTACGGAAACATAATGAAAAGAAACCATGCAGATGTCAGGTTGAAATATATTTTTTGATATATCTGGTCTTGCACGGACTAGAGAAAAATGATGGAAGGAATGTTTATAAAATATTTTGAAATTTGGGATCAACGTATAACTTCTATCAGATTTGTACCACGGATTGACAAAACTCGGTCAAGCCAAAACCCCTGGCTTATAACAACAAAATAATCACAGAGCGGTTTCATTTGAAGAAAGATGTTCTAACCGTTTCTATGTTTTGCAATAAAACTTACATTTTACAATTCATGTCAATTTGGCATGCCTGCTGTGTAATTCGGTAACATATCTTACACTGCGATTAGGAATATCGCTTAATTTTTCTTGCAGTTTGCATGGCAACAAGCAAACGCTTTGCTCCGAACAAATCTTTCGATACAGACATCATCAACAATTGCTTGAAGTTTTGCAATAGTCATTTGTATTTTGGATTGAAGGTAGATATACAATTTCTATCATTTCTACACAATTTTTAACTTGTTAACTTTCTAGTTTAAAAATGGTAGTGAGCGATTTCAATTTTGATGTCCACTCTTATTTCTATAACTGTAAGGCATGTATATACTGTTTATGAAATCCTAATTTTAAATATCCTGCTTCAATTCCTAAATGTACGTTTTTCACATATATCACGAAAGTGAATATATATTCTGATTTTATAAAATCATCATTTAGTAATTTATGATACAACACTGTTAATTGACTCATAAATATATGATTAAAGTAATGCGAGAATTGACAATGGTAACGACGACGATGACGATAAAAATGTATTTTGCAGGACAAAGATTGCTATTGTTTTAAAGACTCTAGCACTCTAAACCGATCAATGGGTTGTAACTACACTTGCAACAATGATCCGTTTCATCAATGTGGTGGAAAGGAATCAATATCTTTGTACGAAAAAGGTAATGTTATTTGTCAATGTTTTGCTAACGCTTACTAAGTCTGGTCTAATATCTATCTTTCTATCAATTTATATATTGTTTGTGTGTGTGTGTGTATGTGTGTGTGTGTGTGTGTGTATGTGTGGGTGTGTGTGCTTTTTGCTTTTGAAAGAAAATTCCCATGAATGATGAAAATACCCTAGAAAATGAATCGTAGTTTTTAATGTAAAGATGTGTTGGTTCATTCTAAAATTGTATTGTCTCTTGGAAGTAAGGAGATATTTTTAGTCATATGAGGGTTCGCAGACATTAGAAATCACGATTTATTACTTGATGATTTAGATGAGTAGTTTACAATGCTGTACACGAATATGTTCATAGTCTTGCAAGATACGAATGCATACTGTTAGATTTATTTATGCAATATATATTTCATTTTGTATAATGCTAACATAAAAAACAGATGTTTAAGTCTTGCCATCTGATTTATTCAATTGGTTGATTTGTGACAGTTTACAAGACCATTACCCAGCATATAGTACATGGTTGTAAAGAGTGTGACTACGCAAGGACTACTAGTGGTGTTGTTAAGCTGTTTACAGAGAGCTGTGTAGGTCATGGAGCCCACAGTGCAATATGTGAAGCCGGTAAGTGTCAAGATAATGTACATGAGTTTCGGTTTGTCTTTTTCAAGCATTACGCTACAGATAAAACAACCAACTAATTCATAAAGTAGGTAGTTCCTTGCGAAACTCTTCTTTAGTGAGTACCATTGTTTTAAATGTATTGTGCTTGAAACTTACGAATATTTTAACCCGAGGATGAGTTCAGTGATTGAATTGATATTCAAGTAATTGATATCTGATTGCACAACAAAATGACAATAAATTCTGTCTATAATTATTTGATACACTGCTCTATTTTTACGTCAACGCAAAGTATAATGCTCTTAAGGGCGACAACGCACACATATTTGGTGCCTAAACTGTCCATTCAAATTTGTAATTATGTGTGCTGATATTGTGCTCTGGCGGTTAAAAATCAGCATACAAATCATACGTTTGAGGTGTTATACATATCTCATGATGCCATTAGACATAACTAGCCACTAGTGTTTTCTGTCTAAAATATCAAAAAGTTATTAACATTAACCGACATAAAAGAGTAACAAATGCAAGTGTACCCTACTCGACAAGTGCGGCACGTGTAATCATCTATGCGTTGGTAAATATTGTCCATATCATGATCGTGAATAGAGATTAGGTCACAATATTGTCATGCTGTAATCGATGTGAAATACAGGCATATCCCACCGACGAAGACATTTGTTTCACCCTTATTGGAATGTGCGAAGTGACAACACTGCCAAGGTTTCCACTTTTTGTCAACTCTTCTCAGTAATGCGCCAGACTTTGTAACTTTTGAAAACATTTTTGTGTCAGTGTAGTCTTTGATAAGAGCAGCATACCGTCATAGTTCTTAATTGCATGGCCTTCATTGATTGTCCGTCTCAAAGACAATATAAAACGCCCTTGTGAACAAATCTAGTCATATCCGTAACATCATCGTATCATCGTGTCGTTATTCAATCATATATTATTAAGTATGCTTTCATGCAAAAAAAATAAGCAATCTTGGGCCTCCTAGAATGTTTCAAAAACGAGATGTCCACGTTTGCAAAAGATGGTGATTAACCTTTTAAAAATCCACGTAAGTCATGAAACAAAAATTGATTATCTGTAATCACGTATGTGAACCTAGAAGATACAAGTCAATTCAGCACAGTATATAACCATGCGAGATCTCTTTGTAAAAGCCTACATCATGGTGTTAGGTCTTGCTGTCAATTCCCGGCTAGATTATGTAGCTGGTGCCGTCCTATCCTTGAAACATAATTTGTATGCTCTTTTGCATCGTATTACTGTTTCCGGACAAGATAAGAACCATCTTTAACTTTGATTGGCAATATAAGCAGTGTACGGACATAATAATTCAAGATAGCAGAACTGTGTGCAGGGCCATTCACGCGTATGATGATTTCAGGATCGCCCATCAGCATCCGAAGACCGAACAACTTTCCAGTCATTTTCGCATAATGGGACACTATTAAAAGCCCGCCATGCCAAACAAAAATATTCCATCTACAATGAACATGAAATAAATAGTGTGGTCCGGAGTTTATGCTCTTAGATCGCAGTTATTGGTATTGGAAAGAGCACTTATCATTCGGATGGCTTTCAAGAGATTGTAATCATAGTGGTGGCGCTCAAGGTTGTATTTGCAAGGACAAGATGGATCTCAACATTTGAGTTCAAGTAAGATACGATATATGTAAACAGAATTCATCACTGGTGTTGTATGGTAGGCAATGCCTTTAAAATGTCCGTGCATCAACGCCTGAAACCTTCTGAAGACATTGATGTTATTGGTGAGCATCTCCTTAATAAATCAATGCGTCAAAGTAGTAACTGACGGTGCCTTGATACCCGGAGCTTTTCCGTTCCGTCCCCAAGTTCGTGGTCTGTGGACGCATACTTACCGATACTTTTATCAATGAATTTCATCCCTGCTTGCAATTATTCTAAAGAAACTGTTTGGGGTCCACTTATGCAATATTTGACATTAACAAAAAGTACTACCCACTCTTTGTCTATTGCCTCCACCTCATGCAATACTCAGAGGCTACTACATTTGCAAGGGAATTTTCTTATTTATTTGCGGCAAATGCATTGGCATATTTGTTAAGATCCCTCTCAGTCAATTAAAAGCCAAGCTAATAAAACAAAAACGTGTGTGTACCAATGGCTTCAGTTTCAGTGGTTTAACTGCGTTTGCCGCCTTTTCCTGGGCGCAACATCCCTTGCGCGCATAATATGCTATGGTAACTCTTCACTTTATTTATCTTTTCGACAATTCCGCCAATTTTGTACTGTTCCAACCATTACCGTGGTTCTGCCCCCAAATTTGTCCATTTGTGTTTGGTCTGGACCGGAGTTTAAATGTAATTATTTGTAAAACCCCGTTGTTAGCCAGTTACATTTGGCCTGTCCTAAAGAATATATTCGTATCACGCGGTAACGCATGTCTCTATAAATATGAAGTTTTGGTTGATATTAGGCATTTTGATCTCGTCAGTCAGCATCCTTATCCATAAGATGTTTCCCATTATTAAAATAAACATTTATTTAAGCAAGTGCGATATTTGCATGACGCATCATACATGTAAATGGTGTTAAATATAGCAGCGTCATCGTTGACCTTCACAAACGTAATCGGACACTGGTTGCACGAGAGCTTAACGAGACACCGGGTCCATTGCCCATGAGTAAACCAGATTGTTTAATGATGTCTTCGATATGGAATACGGGCACATGCCACCGACGAAAATGTTCACTTTAACCCTATATGAATGTGCGAAGTGAACACCCTGCAACGATTTCCATTTTATGTCAACTCTTCTCAGTATATCTCTAGACTTTTGCATATTTTGCTGTTTAGTGTATTACCTTCACGGACACATAATGTCGACTGTTGTGCTGTTTTCAGTGCAACGGGTAGTGTTAGACTCGATGCCAATTATTGTTGCTGATCAGTGTCGCGTGTTTGTGGCCTCAATAGTTTTTCGCATCTGACCTGTTATTCGTCGCCTGAATTAAATAAATGTAGGTTAAAGAGCAAGAACGGAAATACCCGAGACAATAATTCATTATTGTTTTTCCTCAGCAGGGTGATATGTTACAAATGATATATGTATGGCAGTTATTGTATTCACTTTTGTTCACTCACAAACATTGACCATCTGAAGTGTTTTGAGAGTCATATATTTCTTGATAGTAGTATTGTCGAGTCTTTTCTTACGAACGCGCTAATACTCGTTATAAAATTCGGATGACCGGTAATCTGATTACTCATTTGAATCCGATATAATATTTGTGACATGGTAAAATCCCTAGAATGAATGTTAACGATAGCGAAAGTGATTTACAGCTTTGTATTGGTAACTTCAAATATCATGTTTCCAGGGGACACACCATTGCAGCAAGTAAATCTTTGTGCCATTGAGATTAGGTTGTATAACGACACAACCTTAAACAATTGGCTGATTTATTTACACAAGCCTACGAAGTCAGTTCATCAATGCCTCTGAACATAGAACATCGAAATGGATGGCACAATTCATCTACTAGATTCGAATTTTGAGTAAACCATGAAATGATTTACCATGAATATCTATCTATCAATCTATCAACCTATCTATCAATCTATCTATATATCTATCTATCTATCTATCTATCTATCTATCTATCTATCTATCTATCTATCTATCTATCTATCTATCTATATATATATATCTATCTATCTATCTATATATCTATCTATCTATCTATATATCTATCTATATATCTATCTATCTATCTATCCATCCATCCATCCATCCATCTATCTCTTGATATATATCTATCTATTTATCCATCTATGTATGTATATATCTATATATGTATCTACCTATGTATATATCTATCTATCTATCTATCTATCTATCTATCTATCTATCTATCTATCTATCTATCTATCTATCTATCTATCTATCTATCTATCTATCTATCTATCTATCTATCTATCTATCTATCTATCTATCTATCTATCTATCTATCTATCTATCTATCTATCTATTTATCTAATATCATGTGAGCTCCGATTAGTTTGTATTGTCCTAAAGCATACTTCAATTTACTTCTAGGTAAAGATGCAGCATGAAAAGACAATAACTGGACAGTTCTAACAGGTGTAAGGGAGCAACTTTGCCGGATGGATCGAGTCTCTTCTCTCAGATGGAAACAGGCAAAGCAATTTTGTACAGACATAGAAGGCCACCTCCTATCCTCCAAAATACCGAGCTTGAATATGCTAGACAATTTGACTTACTGGCTTGGTTTTTATCGCATTCCGATGATACTTAAGGTGAACGGTAAGTTTTCCATTTTAACCTCAGTTATATCTTTGATTGCATATTGAGATAAGATTTTATGCATGTTTTGATATGTTTCCTGATTATCTCTCTTGAAACATATATTCTCATCGTTTATTGCACACTGACAATCTGATATAACGAGGATTCACATGAAAATGTAATTTTGAGTATGAGCTGAACGAAATTAAATTTACACTGAATGGAGTATATTCTAAGATACTTTCTTTTGACATGGCATTACAATATGGTATTTATCTTTCAAAGTTAATAGCTTTAGAGTTTGTCCTGACCCATCATGGACACCCTATTTCCACATGGAAGTAAATCTTATTGGAAATTAAGTATCTTAATCCGAAGAAAAAATATTTCATTCAACAGTACATGTGTAGGCAAATCATTTGCCAAAATATCTTAACACATTTAAATAAGTATGTTCTGAAGGATTCATATTTCGTTATAAATCTTACTCGAGACGATTAACTTTGTGTTCTGTATACAACATACACTGCCTCATATAACGTTCATAAGCATTGCTCTTGAATTAATAAAACGTTTCAATCGGCAAAAGAATCATTAGCACTGGAGCCCGTTACGAACGATACGTGTTGTGCAGTAGCCCGAAGAGAGGGTGACGTAGTGCTGATTGAAGGAGATGACTGTCGGGCAAAGCATGCCATTATTTGTCAAGGTAATTTTCTTACATGTGCACTATGTTGCTAGCATTAGCATTTATATCTAGTCATATATGCAGTTTCGTATTATTATCCGACTTGAACAATATTCGTCAATATTATTATATTTACATTCAATTTTACAAGTTTGTTCTAGTTTTCGATACAGCTATTCAGTAAAGATTTCTGTATTACACTCCCGGATTTGAAATATTTGCTTTAAAACCTTTAAACGTATATATCTTTAGTCCCAGTGAAGCAAACTTTGATCAGTTTCAGCTTTCTTTAAATCAAATTTATACAGTAAGGATATTCAGAGTTAGAAAGCGCTAAAGGCGAGTATGCAATACATACAAATACATTCAAGTTTCATACTGATTCATACTGATGCGCGTAAAAGAAGTTTTTAGATATTGCTTACGAATCAGTAGAGGCACTGTTTATATTGCGCAGTCATCGTTCTAGACGATTCTATTCCCCCGACTGAGAACAAAATCAGTTTTATGTATTTTCGAGACAGCGGCCCAAAATTTCAGAACACGTTCTTCAGTGACTGTATGTGTGTACATGATTTACAATTTATAAAACATTTAATATATATCCCCATATACAATACCTAAATAGAGCTGCAAAAAAACATTGAAAAATGCACGTAATCTGGCTTTAAATATATCCTAATTTCATAAAACGTAGCTAAAAAACATAGAACTACTGCTTGAGATTGACTAACATCTTAATTATAACACATAATTTAATGCGAAGCATTTAATGTCGACAAGCTCCTGTAATAATAATTTTTTTCTTCAAGGATTATGGTCCTATAATCAGTTGAACGATGTAATATTGTCTAGAATGTATGTCGTTCACGTTGGGATATTCCTACATCTTTCTAGGCTTGTATTAAATATCACAGATGTTGTTATCATTCAAGTCTTTTATGGCAAGATGACTGTGTATGCTTATGTGTATATATGTGTTAGTGTACGTACATAAATATGTTTTCTATGTTCAATATATAAGTTGGGTTTATCCATTTATTCAAAAGTGTTATTAACTGGAATAATATAGTGTTCTTAATTATAATAATAATAATAATAATAATAATAATAATAATAATAATAATAATAATAATGAGGATTTTGTTCAGTGCTTAATCTATACGCTTTACAACATCGATACAAGCCAAAATAATTATTAAAAACTGGACTTACATAGTGTTCTCAAATAATATTATTGGACATACCTATGAAGACAAACAATGATATCTTTAATTATATTATTCTGATTTATTGGACAACAGGTGGTACATCATCACTCTTGAGGTTATCTGCACATTTATTACATTCAATATTACAGGTATATTATCGTCTTTAGCGCATGACTACGTCTCTACAACTATGAAATATTTTTGGTCTATTTCATATTTATTTCTAAATAATGTAAGTTGTTTACAAATAATAATTTTTCTGTCCAATATAAATAAAGTGTTTGTTGAATTCTACGAACTCTGTTGCATATCGCTCTTTCATTGCTCCTAGCTTAAGACTATATAGGTTAAATAATATATGCAAATATATTTTAAGCAAAAGACAAAAGACAAACACTAGAACTATTAGTCGACACATTATTCAACTGAAGAAATGCTCTATGAAAATGTAAACTAAATGCAAACCATTGAACAGTTTGAAAAGACATATTCAATCGACATTGGTTTGCTTTTTCTAACGTTAAGTTAATTTTCGCACACAAATCGACACGTATTTGGATTCCATCTGGATCTGTCGTTTGCTAATTTTAATTAATTTTTGATTCACGTATCAGTATATTGTTTCCTGACGTTCTAGATAGGATAAATACAATTGTATCGAAGGTACCTTTTGAAACTTACACATCATAATTCAAAGTATCTATATTGTCCGGTGTATGTATCCCATTTCGACCAGTCAAAAATAAGTCAGGCCCCCAAGAAGCCTCAACATGACGCCATAAACAAATATACATCCTTCATTTCCACACGGGTTTCAGTGATACGTGTTTGTAGCCGCAACCTAGCCGGTCTGTCTTTTCATAACGCAGTAAACCTGAGGCAGTCTATTTTAAGAATACATTCGAAATATTTGAAGACAACACAATACATGATACAGAATTCTCTAAATTAAAGCTTACTTGTGCACCTGCATGGGATCCAAGGGATAGTCCGAATAACATTGATCAAATATTAATTATCATGTGTGTATTAATCTTGATGTTCTTGGTTAGACGCTCACACATCTTGTCCAAATGCGATGTGATGTTGTTTGTGCATGGATTCGACGAAGACCTCTCTAGTTATCTTAGTGTTGGAAGGACATGTTCTGTTATGTGCGTGCGCAGGTGGCTCATGAGACTAACCCTTGCTCAGAATTTTCGTTTTCATAAGATACACGGGATAATTAGGACATTTATTCGTGTTCGCCTCTTAAGCTATTTAGCTGCTGTCCTGCTAGATTCTCACAACTTGGATCCTGTGTGCACAGAGGAATGCCAACTGATTCGCTCGTTGTTGTTTGCTCCCAGTAATTAGGTTTAATATTGAATGTTTTCAATACAGCTTTTGGAATGTCTTTGAAGTGTTTCTTCTGACTTCCATGGGATCGTTTTCCCTGCTGTTCATCGCCATGTATGAGTCTCTTGGGCAGCCGGTGAGCTGTCATGCATACAACATGTCCAGCCCAGCGTAGCTGGCACTGTATCAGGAGACCTGCTTGAGCGAGTACCTCAGTGTCTGAACCTTGTCATGCCTATTGATTTTGAGGATTTTCCTGAGCCTTGTTGTTTTGAAATTGGATCAACTTCCAGGGGTTGCGTTGGTACACCATCTAACTTTAGCATGCGTATAACCCCACGGTAGTTGATGCGCTTCACAACGTTAGCTATTTGGGCCGTTGATGGCTATCTTGAGATCAACATTGGGCTTTCTAGGCCCGGATGATGCAGAAATTCAGTCTCCTCGGTACTAATGGTGAAATCAAAGCAAATGCAGGAGCTAGAGAACTTGGCAATGCTTCATTACAGGTTGTTTTCTCAGTCATCATTGAGGATGCAGTCATTAGCAAATAATATATACCTGATGTTGTTTGTCATAACCATGGTTTAAGATTGTAGCATTTCGGGATTGAAAAGTTTCCCATCTATACCATTCATGATACCGAGAGCAACCTCTCCGTCTCTGAAACAATTGGTCAACATCGCGTAGAACAATAGACTGAGCAGTATAGGTGCCAGAACACAACCATCGTTGACGCCATTTGTAACTGGAAATGGTTCAGATGTATATCCATTTTCCTGAACTCGTCTATGCATGCCATCGTGAAAATGCTGTACCATGGATATACCATTTCTTGAGCATCCCTACTTGGTCGTTACCTTCTACACGGCTTCTCTGATGACAGTATCAACGGCCTGTGTCAAACCAACTTTGGTCGGTGTATTGCTATTGACATCTCTCTTATAGATACCACGCAGCAAACACCAAGACCATGTTCCGAAGTTGTTTTCGGAATCAATACTGGCAGTAGTCCCTGGTCAATGTATGTAGTTAAGCAATTAAGTAAGATTCTGGCGAGTATCTGTAACGTAATTGAGAATAATGATATACTCCGGAGGCTGTTCAAGTCCAGGCTCTTCACTTTGCACTGATACTGGTGAATTATTATAGCATAGTTGAATTCCTGGGTGAACTTGTTTTGCTGCCACATCAGTAAAACCAGTTGGTATAGTTTTTATATTCGGGTTGTGCCCCATTCGTTAAAGACTTCAGCTCAGATGAATTTCTGAGCCAGGTGTTTCGCCATTGGAGAGCAGACGTATCGTTTTCGGTGTCTCCATCAAGGTTAGAGGGTCATCCATTGATTCGTTGGTTAGTAATTGACGGAGAAGACATATAGCGTCACCTTTCATGAACGATGATCGATTCATGACGCTGTCAGAGTGTTAGTCCCATTGTTGAAGAATAAACCCTTCGACAGTAATTAGTGTGTTCCCGTCTGTGCTGTGAAGAGGTGATGATCCTGGGGATGTAGAGCCATACCCGTCTTACCGGGAATTGTATAAGTTTGTTGTATCATGTTGGTCAGTGTAGCACTGGATCTAAGCAGCCATGTGTCTCTCATATGACAAATTATGCATTACAGTTCTGCGTATCTTTTTGTACGCATCTTTATTAGATGCTAACTTCCAGATATTGAGGTAGGAGTGAAAGAAACGGTGGTGTTTCTCATCCAGCAACTGCTTGATCTGGTCGAAGTTCTCATCAAAGCCGTCTTCCGAAGCAGTGCTGTAGACCAGAACTCTGAATGCTGCCCAGTCGGTTTTACCCATGCTGATTGTCATGAGTGGTTGATTTCATACTTTCTTCCAGGACATCCACAAAAGACTGTTTGGTACTGCGGAATTTCAGCTTGGTGATGTTCGGTCATTTAGGAGCATTCTTTACCTGAGTCTGTCTTTTGGGCTAAATGCGGATGTTGTGCTTGGTGATAATAAGGCATATATTTGTCTAGCAGTAAACACTGCACAATGACTTGTTCACACGCACATCCTACATTTCCCCCTCTACCTGACAATGACGTTGTCGATGAGTTGCTAGTGCATTGGAGCGTGGGTTAATGTGTGACGTCCGTTTCCGAGTATGGAGGCTTGAGACTGTATTGGTGATCAGCAGTTCATGTTAGGCGTACGTCTGGAGCAAAAAGAGACATTTGCTTTCACAGTGGCCCACTCCATCCCAGTCAACATTATTAGAGCCTAATCTTGCATTGACATCGCCAAGAATGATTAGTGAATCTGTCATTATAACGTCAGCCATGCTAAAGTGGATGTCCTCATAGAACTTGACCTTCATTTCATCTGGTCGTATTAATATTTTAAGCGTTGTAACGACGAATGAATGTAAGGTGCTTTCTTCTGAACAAGAGGGGTAATCCAAACAAGTGTATAAGGAGCCCATTTCACAGCGTTCGACTTCTCCTGCAAACCAGAAGTAATGTCCACTTTGTATCTGTCAAGTTCCTTTCCTAGGGATTTTCTCCTTTTTGGTCTTTCAGCATCGTCTATATTCATTATTGTGTGCCAGTACAATGTGCCAAAAGAGTGAGAAACAATCTTCGTTTTCCTTTTTGCATTTTGAAAGCTGTAGTAGCGTCCCCGCCCGCAGCGGTATGCTTACACGGGCATCTTAGAGCAGGCACTGTCTAGGGCCCTCTTCATCGTGTCAGGGATGAAATTAGTTTATTTCTGAATTGGGATGCTCATTCGTTATAGGGCTGCCTGACCCCACTGCCGCTCCACGTCTGTGGGGGAGCGATCCTAATGCCCTGAGCCGCCTTTGTGAATGTTTTCGGTTACGGCTGACAGTGTATCCATACATTTCGTCGCTTGCCTGTCGCCACAGGAGTTTATTGGGTCATGACATATAATGGTTGGATGACAAGAATGACTTCCCCTGTTCCATAGTTTAAAGTGACAAAGAGTGATGCAGTTCTTCTACCTCAATCTCTCACCCGAAATCATCTGGGTCCAACAGGTGTACAATGTAGAGACCGCTAGCGATAACGTTGGGTGCAGTGGATTACCAGGACGTCCGTCGTGTCTCGTTGTACTCTTAGCACTCACGGCGCTTTGTCGGAAATCGCTTTCTGCCTTTTGACCTGCTGGTGGTTCCTCCGTAAAGGCTACCGAATACAGTCTTCACATGCCACTTATACAACACTTAACTCATCGTGGGTTTAAAACGCATCGGCTACCCTCAGCCTTGTTTACCCTCCAGTCAAGGCCGTTTTTCGAAATGTGGCCGTTGAGCATGCCAGATTTTCTTGGAACTACATGTGAGAGCTCAGTGCCGAGGGTGGATCAACGTTGGCTGAGCCAACCCCGAAACGGTATCCATGTTTAGCCAGTCAGAGGTGTAAACCCCTGACAGGACAACATTATATGCAACATATAATGTATGTAAACACAAATTAAAATTTGTATATTGGCTTTCATTGGGTTATATTTGTCAACCCGGCTGTTTGGACGGTCTAGTGCTTAGAACATCGACCATGTCATACCAAAAAATAATATCTATGGTAATAAGAGCTGCGTCGCAAGATGCGCAGCATTAGGATATTTGTGTTAGTGCTTGTCGGCTTGGTGTCCGGACAACTTGATTAGTTAGGACTACGTATCAGAGGCATGATGACCCAGTGCTAGACATCACAGTAAACTGCGACCCTGCAGAGATCGTAGCGACATGATTAAAAAATTGTTAAAACAACATTAAAAAAAAGTCACACCCACATACATACATACATACATACATACATACATACATACATACATACATACATACATATATACATACATACATACATACATACATACATACATACATACATACATACATACATACATACATACATACATATTTATAAGCAAGACAATATGATCCGGTGTTTTCGTTTACATCCTGAACGTCACGTATATGACTGATTAATTATAGTTAAGATTATTCTTCCATTATTAGGTTGTACGCTTAAATGTATGACAGTATCTATTGAGAAATGTTAATCTCGCGTTCTCATTTCAATAGATGAGAGTCTGGAAAGATCATCCGTTAGTTCACAATCTACCAAGAAACATATTCCGGGAGAAGGAAGCAATTCAGAACCTACTGGTATGAATGTTTGTATCTTTATGAAATATGTAAAAGCATTAGTTTGCACACATATGTTTCGAATCAGACGGCTATGTTTCGTCAGAATGTGTTTGTGCTGAAAGGATGTGAAGTGTTAGAATTTTAATTATTATAAACTACATTTTATATGAACATACTTAAGTAGAATTGATAGCGCATACAAGTCATTATCATTTAAAACAAAGTTAATTAATTAGTAATCTCTTAGGGTTTTCAAAAAACATTCAAATGCAAGGTTTCCACTTTGAAATATTGATCAGTTCTCATAAAACGAATGTAAACACTTTTCACTAAATCCTGTACGAACATGAACTAAATGACACTATGTAATGGTACAGATTAAATCATAGTCAAGGCTGATAATTGTCAGAAAGGTGACGTAAGTCAATGTTTATTACGTAAGATATAGACGCCATATATTGTTCTACAGTATAGATTATTTGTAAGTAATCATAAAAAATAATAAAGTAAAAGATTTGACCTAAATGTGAACGCAAATGATTATATAGTACAACATAATTCAATATCAAATCGCTGCATGGCAACTGGAAAAAATATCATGAAAGCCCTTTTGCTAGCATAGTTCAATATGATCATTTTGTGTTATTATTATAACTATTAGTAGTAGTAGTGGCAGTAGTAGTATCATTTTTATTGTTATTGTTATTATTATTACTATTATTATTATTATTATTATTATTATTATTATTATTATTATTATTATTATTATTATTATTATTATTATTATTATTATAACTGGTGGATAACGATAATTATGTATTTATTTATATAGATGGCAAGATTATGTACGGGGTGGTTGCTGTCTCTGGTATGCTGCTTGTAGCATTAGTCATAACAGCCCTTGTCTGTATTTTCAGGTATGTATACGTTTATGTACACAGCGATGTCAACTAGCATTGTCGTTCTGATATACGTTCGTGATAAACACATACGTGTCTAATTATACCAGACCATGCTGAACATGTGACTGCATATACAGATATGGCAATTATATTTAACGCTCACAGTTCAATAGTAGCTAAACAATGCCATATGGGCGGTTATTATCGAACTTCTATCGTTACCTCACATCGTCGTTCCTCTACTATATACATAATTCAGATTGTATTGTGTCATATTAGCAACAATGTTTATTCTATTTTTAACATAATTAGCATTTTTGCACAAACGCACACTCATTCAAACAAACACACTCTCTCTCTCTCTCCCTCTCACACACACACACACACACACACACACACACATATATATATATATATATATATACTTATGTTTTTTTATCATAAATTTATTGGAGGAGACGACAAGTATCACAACAACGTGCAAACGGAAGTGCAACCCATTCTACGAGAGAGCAACACGCATTGCTGGAAGAGCAATTCACCAAACCTCCATCTAAGCCATCAAGAAAAGCTCTTACTAACAAACATAGTCTTCAGTCTTCATATGAAAACATTATCTTCGATCGTGGAAGACAAGACGTTGTGATACATCAACTTGGTTATTCAAACTTTGAATATGACAAAATAATCTTGGACAATGCACATATACAAGAAAATGAATACAAAGATGGTGATACTCATGTGTATGATCACGGATCTCTGCATAGGACTGAGGAACAGTACGACGCGATGAATATGCCTGGGATAATGACCCCAATTATGGATGAAACCTATGATAGGACCACTGTTTGACAAATGCTAGAGATAGCAATGTCAACTACAAAGAGAAGAGCGTATAGAGAAGTGTCTGAAATAAAAAACAGAGTTAATGATTGTACTAATATGGAGGGTATACAATTTAAACATGAAAAGAGGCAATATTTTGTCCAGAAAAATGAACACAAAATTGAGATATCGACTAATGAGCATAATAAAGCATTAAAAAATACTACTCATGTATTACGGATTATGTTGAGAAAAACAATTTACAAGGAATAAATCAAATTATAAGTTAATAATTTATCCAGATTCCAAGCTTTATTTACGTTCTGTACGTAATGCACAATATTTATTTGATTCTATATCATGTTTGTAAATTCATGTTAATGAGCACAGAATAAGTGTCGAATATTTGCAATGGTACAATATAATAGGCATACATAGTTGATATGAGACATGCTGTTGGAATATTATGACTGTGCAAATATATTGTTCATGCATGAATTTTCTTAGTATTTTTCTGATCTAGAGAAGGAGCAAAAGGCGTCAAGATGAATTCAGTTACAATCCATTCTCCAATGAAATAAAATGGCAAGTGAATCTAATCCAACGCAATTTGTTTTGACCACTAATAATCCTGGAGTAATTGAAACTGCCGATCTCACTCTTTGTATGTTTAATAAAGACAAATTAATTATTGCATGTTGAATAGCAACACGACACGTGTTTTAAATGACTTAAAACATGATCAAAACGCATAATAAAGGTATTACAAATAGACAACTGAAGTTACGTACAAACACTTTCTTTAAACCGGGGGAGGGTAAAATCGATTACACAACAAAAACGAGTCTTAATAATAATAATTATAATAATAATAATAGTACTAATAATAGTACTAATAGTAATAATAATAATAATAATATTAATAATAATATTGTATAAACATATTGCACTGCAAATTTAAACAAATAATGTATTTCCCGAATGAGTTATAATATTGAGTGTACTGATGTGATAGTATTCTCTAATATCTAATGTGCAAATAGCATTGATGTATCTGAATAACAAAATACAATGTCTTAAAACTTATTCACAATACGTCCAAGGTACAATTTTTTAAGTTATCAGTACCATGTTTGTTACTCCAAACGCATCATTAAAAAGTCTCCTAACTCAAAACTGAACACAAATACACTGTTGTCTGTGAAGACTGCTGCTTTTATGAGGCATAATATTATATACTTCCTATGACAAGGCTTAATTTTTTTGATGGAAATAACTTTGTATACCTCGCTAAACACCATAAAGATCATATTAACCATTTTGTGACAAAAAATTGTTTTTTGAATGATCTTCTCCATGAAATTCGTCCTGTCTGAAGAAGATTTATGATATCTTTAAAAAAGCTAATCCATGACTTAAAATCACAGAAAAAAATAGCGATGAAATATGTGATCAGAAAGACATTAGTTATTAACCAACACACTTTTATAATTAATTATGGACAAAAGACAATCACACAGTAAAGATTGGAAAGCACTACAAATTATACAATGCAGATCGACGTAAAAAATGAAAAATTATTTACATATATGTGTTTGTGGGTATGTGTGTGTGTCTCTCTGTCATAAAGTGCATGCTTGTGTGCAATATATACTCCTCTTGAGAACTATTATCAATATAGTGGATAAGGGAATATGCAGTTGATGTATCATTATTCATTTAGTATCAGTCTGCACATCAAATAACGGTATATACATTGAATAACATAATATTGAAACCTAAACTAGCATGCTGATATGATAATATATGAACAATAGTAAGGGACGTTCTTTGAACCTCTTAACAAACCGGATGTACGAGTAAAGTGCTCATCAATGTTGATGTCAGTGTACGATGCGTATATACATAAAAAAGACGTATATGTCCATACAAAAGTCTTATGTGTGCATAAAAGTGCCGTATATGTACATAAATAACCCATCCATTTAATGGTATATATCTCTATAATTTTGTAATTCCTGATTTATGCTTGTATTTAATTGTTCCACGTTTTATTCATGGTTATGTATTATATAGAATATATATTGTTATATTTTGTCTACTTGACCTGAGGCTGTTAAGAGCGTGATATTACATCTGATTTAGAAATATGTTTACATATGCTTTAACAAGTAAAACTAATATTCTTACAAACAGTCCTTTTGGATATAGTTATCATTGATTTATTTCCGACGTTCTTAGAAGAATTCAGTAAATTGGTTGGGATAGGGCACATGGCACATGAATAGAACATTTTGAGTCAAAATGATCTTTCAGGTAGTGTATGTTGTAAACTGTACTCGAAATTGACGTGCATATTAAGGTGAGAACTGAACAATTAGCATCATTCTTTTTTTATGACATTCTCATTATTATTGTTCCCGTAGTAAGACTGCAAACGCATTTTATGTTGTATTTTGATATTATTGGATAGAACTAACATTTCTTTGTGCAGTTCAAAATTAATACAAAGTTCTCATTATCTTGAAATATAATATTATTTCCCGAATTTTTGTGAAATATTCGAAGCCGTGCTGGAGAATACCCTCTATGGACGTCATGACTCTTGGCGGACAACAATATATCCGTTTTTGGTATTTACAGAGAAGTTTTCATTCCCATTATCAGCATTACTTTGGATCATCTACCTAATGCCGTAATCTCTTCCTACATTTTCATTAATACGTTTGAATAGTTAAATATTTGTAAAATGTTACACAATTTGTAGGCTTCGCTTCTTTCTGTTACTTCATTGTGACCATCTGAATATTAACTGTATATATAACACATATTTTAACTGCCAGATTTGCATGATTAAGTCGGTAGGAAGTTTCGAAATTCTTCATTGTGATCTTACCAGAAACGTTTGTAAAATAGGATGTCGTTAACATACGCATCACAAGAACCTAGACGACGACTATCGTTATCATTATAGGCTGCAATTGTTTCCCAACAATCCTTTATATTAAATGGCATCGCTTTATATTGATTAAGTTAATCATTAGATGCAACCGTCTACATTTATTTTCCCCTTTATTGGAGTCTAAACTGCACATATCTGCTATAAAATGTAACACGTGCAGACATGTTCCTCATGTTCTACTTTGTTAATGAGATCTTGGCACAGGAGATGAATCGTTTCTCGTATGGAGTTGGCTTTTCATAAGTCGTTTCACATTTGGAATGTAGTATCTGGTATCGTTAACTTTGGGGAAATTTAACTTATTCTATTAAATCATTATTCAGTGAATACTGAATTTCCATTTGCATATAATGCTGCTTGAGATAATTCATTCTGGTGACTTTGCACTGTCAAGATCATAATATGTTACATGTGTTTATTTCGAAGAATCAGTTCACATGCGCACATAACCACATTGCAACTGATTAGTTCAGTCTGTTCTTGTTGTTTGAATATCAAAATTGATTGACTGATTGATTGCTTTTTTTACAGCACATCAGCACATTTATGATATTCAGAGCCATGCCATAGGTTTTATTTATACATGTTTAAAATACTAAAAGGTTTAATATCGACCAGCGATATAGAAAACCAAAATAGTTCAATGTGAGAAAGAGAACTATATCATCAGGTTGAAAACTTCATTCCTATGTATTTATGGCATATCTTAAAAAATTTGATTTTGAAAACGAGAATTCGATTTTGTTTTGATTGGGTATTCCTAAATTGTGAAAATGCATTATTTGTTTATTATTTGGCATATTGTCTTTATACAAAGATTTAGAGGAATGCGAATATTGTGTTTGCCAAATTTACATGGGTAAAGGTAACAATATCAAGACACATACATAATAGCTGCATGGGTTTGAGATTTATTGTGACTAAGTGCTTATATTTAAGTTTCATAGTTTTAACAAAATTATTTCGTTAACTTCAAAGCGTAATATTGATTAGCAATATTGGAGTTTGCGTGTACTCATGATGATCTTTTCGATGAATATAATGTCAGTGTTTGGTCAGATTATAAGACGCCGTTATGCATCATTCTATATTGCTTGCTGTTGCTTCCAACAATTGTTTCGTCTGGTAATATCTGGAACGGGGACATCGAGCTTGATTTGTCTGAAAACATTTTAGATATTTCTTGAATTAAGCGAATGTATTTTGCCATCTTAAATGTTCTCAACTACAATTGTTATTCATTAGTTTTTGGTGTCCTATGTAAGTTTTAAAGTTCATGTCCAACAAAATATTGATTTAGTTTGCATGGTCACGTGGAGTTAATCAAAGAGTTTACTATTACATTAACAGAAGAGTCACGGCAAAGAGTTATAAAATTAAATATATAAAACATATACAAAGGATATCGCAACATCGAATAGCAGATGCATAAATACATGCTTTGTATAATTAACAGATATGAACTGGAGGTTGATGTTATCATATCGTAGTTTAACAAAGTTTATTCTGCTTTTAATTAGACTGAATTAATATTACAATCTGAAATAGGTTATGCAAAGTTAGCTAAAATATTAACGAACTACATGAACTCTAGGAAAATTGCAAAGAACAGGAGACAGTATGAAATATATCATGATACAATTTATTACAGGAAAGACAAGTGTAAGGGTAATGGATTTTCTGTCTATAATGTTGCGCAAAGGTAACATTAGAAGGATTGTCAACATCGAGATCCCATTTATAGTTAATCACAGCTACATAGCCAATGAGGTTCAGATAATAAGTTCTTGGAACTAAACAGCGATGCAAAAGAATCAAAGATAACGCCACAAAGAGAAACATTCAACTGCGGTAGCAGGAATGGTCGAATGTTATAGTTAAGTGATAAACACATCCCCTGAACGGATGTTATGGGCATGCGAGGCCAAACAATGTATTGTTTAACAACAGCGTTAAGGACTTCATATTTTACAGTGTCAGTGCCGTATATGTACATACATTACCCATCAATTTAATGTTAAATATTTCTATAATTTTCAAATTCCTGATATATGATTGTATTTAATTGTTCCATATTTTATTCAAGGTCCTGTGTTATATAGAATATATATTGTTAGATTTTGTCTAATTGACCGGAGGCTATAAAGAGCGTAATATTACATCTGCTCAAGAAATATATGTTTACATATGCTTTAACAATAAACCAAATAATCTAACATATAATCCATTATGATACATTTCTCATTGCCTGATTTAATATAGGCTGGGATAGGGCACATTGCACACGAATAGAATATTTTGGGGCAAAATGAACTATCAGGTAGGTACATTGTAAATTGTAATCACATCTGACATGCATATAAGGAGAGAGCTGATTATATAGTATAATTCCATGTTGAAGTCATTCTTATTTATATTATACCCGTAGTTAGACTGCAAATGCATTCTATCTTGTCTGTCGATATTTTTCGAGATCACAAACATTTCTTTATACAGTTCAAATCTAATACAAACTGATCATTATTTGAAAATATAACCATATTCCATAATTGATGTGAATTATTCGAAGTAGTTCTGCAGAATGCCTTCATGGGACGTCATGAATCTTGGTGGACCACAACATATCCAGTTTTGACATTTGTACAGAAGGTTTCATTCCCTTTACCAAGATTATTTTGGATCATGTACATAATACTTTAAGCTCTTCTCACATTTTCATTAATACTTCATTGTTTGTTAAAAGTTACAACATGTGTAGGTTTCGCTTCGTGCTGTTACTTAGTTGTGACCATCAGAATCGTAACAGTAAATACCATAAAAAACTTGTTGCACTGCCAGATTTGCATGCTTGACTCGATAGGAATTATTAATGTTTTCCATAGTGATGTCTCCAGAATATTTTTTAAACAAGGATGTCGTTAACATACGCATCACAATTATATAGACGACGACTATCGTTCTCACAATAGGCTACATTTATTCCAATGAACAACTTTTATTAAGTGGCATCACTTTATTTTAAGTCTATCTTAAGCTGGAATCGCCGAGATATATTTAATTCTTTTGGTGAGTATAAACTGTAATACTCTTCTATGAAACGTAACACGTGCATACATATTCCGCATGTCCTACTTTGTTAATGCGATCTTGACATGGTAGATGAATCGTTTTAGTATATAGTTGGCTTTTCTTAACTCAGTTCCCGTTTGGAATGTATTATCTGGTTAAAGAAAATACAAAGAAATTTGGGGAAATTGACCTTAGTCTAGTATATCATTTTGCAGCGAATACTGACTCTCCGTTTGCATATAATGCTGCTTAAGAGAATACATTATAGTGCTCTTGCACACATTCAAGATCATACAATGTTATATTTGTTCATGTCGAAACAGCAGTCAACATGTGCACATAACCAGAATGCAACTGATTAGTTCACTCTGTTCATGTAGTTGCAGCAATGAAAGATTCTGCTCACGATGTTTCAATATTTCTGAATATCTAGGAATGATCTGGTTATATTGCATGATAGATAGTTCGTGTACATATATAGTACGTGGTACACGCAATCGACTGATTAACTTCGCTAAATGTCATCCACAATACGCCTTTTAATATTTCTAAATAACAAGGTTGTTTTTGCATCAGCCTTTCAGTAGTGGTAATGGTAATGCGTAAGTCGTTTGCTTGGGAACAGGCAGAAAGAAATACAGAAAGAGGACACTTTATGTTTTCGGTCACGATATTTCCGTCGTGTTATTGGAAAATCCAAACTAAATACATGTAACATTTAAACCCACTCAAAGGGACGGATGTGCGTGTAAGATAGCGATGTACATATATTTAGATTCTAACTCTTTTGATTCATTTAACAGCTGCTACATTTAAGTCAGCAACATATGAGTCAAGCTGATGTTAATGAGTGTATCATTGAAACAGACGCCCCGAGAAGGAAGGTTTTGAAACAATTATACGTAGCCTACACAATTCTTTCCTCATGTATTTGTTTTAGATTTTTGTTTGTAGTACGCATTACATTAAAGAAAACTGTAGACCTTTGTATTACTATTATGTGTGGATATGTAAGATATTAAAAGGCTACTTTCTTGAAGCACTTGACACAGTGGTACATAATGAGAAATTATAACTAAATATAGCACAGTAAATCATTATATCCTAAAATGGCGTCCTCGGAATTTATGGTTGCAATTTTTCTCAGAATCTTTTGGATCTGGATTCCATGTAAGCTTAGCATAATCCGTATTTCGTAAGCTTACACATCATACAGTATGAATGGCGTAGCTCAAACGTTGATTACGGAGATAATCTTTAAATATTAATTTTCAGATTTGTTGGATTACATTATATATAGATTAAAGATTCGCAGTAAAATTTGTTTCAACCGAAAATTGGAAACTTATTCTTACATTTAGTGAAACGTCTGTATGCCCAACGTTATAGGCTGCATTACCGCCCTTCACAGCGTTTATATAAGTTATCTCGTATGCAATTATACGAAATTCTATCACGAAAAGTTTCTTGATTTTCCATTTTTTAAAAGCTTCATTAAGTAACGAACATATAATAAACTATTGATTAACACCAGGAAGTTCTGTAAAAGGTTTCCGAAGTTGGCAAAGCGTTCATTCTTTTATTTTGTAAAAGTAGGCCAAAACAACCCGACGTATGACATGGTCATGAGTTTGGCACGTTTTTAGCTAACAGCAATAGTTAGAATATTGATGCTAATTATTATCATGAATCACACTTTTGAATTCATTAAATGCAAAAACAATTCCTATGCTTGATAAGTACCACACACTTCAGATTATGTCATATTAAATGTTCAAGTATGTCCCTGAAGATATCATTTGACCTTGTAATTACTTATTATTCTTTAAAATAATAAAAACTTAGAAAGATTAGCAAGACCCATACCATAGTTACACTTCAATACCCATTTTACTGAATGTTTTCCGTGTGGTATAACTACAAGTACACGTATGTAGTTACCCAGCTGCCTCTGTTTGACTTATATGTACGCTAGTCCTATTCCCAAGGCAGTTTAAAGTAGTCGCTAGTATTGATATAGCCTGATTATGGTATGACTGGAGGACATAACCCGAATATTACAACCAGACCAAATCGCAGAAACCGATCCAAACGTTGTAATTGCATTGTCAAAGTAAATGAGAGAGAGACAGAGACAGAGAGAGAGAGAGAGAGAGAGAGAGAGAGAGAGAGAGAGAGAGAGAGAGAGAGAGAGAGAGAGAGAGGGACGGAAAGAGAAAGAAACAGATATAGAGACAGCTAGAAGTAAGAAAGAGATAGAGAAAATTAAATGAGAGAGAGAGAACACTTCCACATTTTTAAATACCTTTTTATAATGAAGTATTGGTCTATTTGCCAACTGCATTAAATATCAGGCAGTACATATCAAAATTATATTACGATCATATGGAAACGTTTGCATTTATAAGGATTGTTCCTAATGTACCGTTATA